>JAUTWP010221867.1:3168-35091 GCA_033042655.1 Cyathermia naticoides | reverse complement strand
CCCCAATGGAGTCGGATTGATCATTCTCAGTGGACCCATCTGCAGTTTGGCCTATTTTCCGTTCCAAACAGTTGTCCACAACTGATTCATCAAAGGCCGTGGTATGTGCCATCCTGTTTGTGGAGAAGTGCATATAAAATCCCTTGCTGCTTATCGAAAAGAGTAGCCTATGTGGCGACAGCGGGTTTCCTCTAAAAATGAGTCAAAATTACCATATGAATGACGTCCAATAGCCGCTGATAAGATAAAAATAAATGTGTTCCAGTGGCGTCGTTAAACAAAACAAGCTTTACTTTTACTTTTTTGTCCAAATCCTGGTTCCTGCTTTGGACCACGAAGATGACTGATGGCATAACTAGTATCCAAGACAGACGTCTGCTATAGCAGTTTGTTCTGAATGTAGACGTTAAAACTTTTACTTGTCCACGTTGCGTCCTTTAATTCTTTTAAATTAGTTTACACCCATAGCATGCCACCACAAGTTTAGCATCCTTTCTGCTGACATTGTCATGTAAATGGCTGTGATATCAACATTTCAACGTATAACGTTTTCTATCCACGTATTGTCCTTTAATTCTTTTAAACTAGTTTACACCCATAGCATGTCACCACAAGTGTAGCATCCTTTCTCCAGACATTGTCTTGTAAATATTTGTAATGTCAAAATTTCAACTTATAATGTTTTCTATCAATTTGTTCCACCTGATGTAAAAAAAAATCAAACGTGGGCAGCTTCATTATTGGCCAAATGCTCGTTGTCTTTAACTACTAACTCGTGAGACTCCTCCTCCGACTTTAGAAGCTGTAACTGCAGTCCTTTGTTTTTATTTAGCTGCTTTACGATTCTTGAAATTTCTTCTGCTGGTGGTGCGACGATTACAATAATTGCCATGATAACAGCCCAAGCCTGTGTGAATGTTAGCCACATGGAAAACTGATTTTTATCCATAACAGAGAAGCTTGCCATGATGCTGGGAATAATCAAGGTAAAGAGGCCGATGCTGCAAGCCCCGGCAATATAGGCACACAACTTGGCTTTCCTAAAAGCTGTATCCATTTGTTCAAACGACGGCCGGACGTCATACTCCACGCCCTTGAAGTCATCTCTGAAGTTTAACTCCCACGGACTTATTGGATTATCTATGTCATACATTTTTAACCATTCGACGTTTTCGTCATCCGCTGTTTTGATCTTGTGGGTGATGAGTGAGACGATGATGCACACGGTGAGGCTGACGCCGAAGCTGGTACTGGTGCCGGCAAGGAGGGCGTAATCTTGCGCAGTGTTCAAGAGAAACTTGCTCAGACCTCCGTCATAAAATGATGCCGTTAATAACGTGGCAGATATACCGCACACCAACCCAGATAAACTTCCTGGAATAGAGGTAAACTAGATTATAACATTTATCAAACTGAATAAACGGATAAAGATAACAATAAATGAATGAATAATAAAGAAATTAACTAACGAAATAAGAATACATAGATGCTCATAATTATGATTATTGAATAAAAGTAAAGTTTGTTTTATTTAACTACGTCACTAGAGCACATTGATTTTTATCTTATCAGCGGCTATTGGACGTCATTCATATGGTCATTTGGACACCTTTTTAGAGGAAACCCGCTTCCGCCACATAGGCCACTCTTTTTGATAAGCAGCAAGGGATCTTTTATATGCACTTTCCCACAGACAGGACAGCACATACTACGGCCTTTGTTGAACCAGTTGTAGAGCACTGGGTGGAATGTAAGAAGGTACAACATGAAAGTTGCAATGGGTATACCCGGGGTACATGTATTTTGCTATTAAAAACAATTAAAAATGTAATTAAAACAACCATGATTTGGGAACGATGACATCAATTTTGACTGTTTAAATAATTTTATTTAATTAGTTATTTTCGTGCTTAAATCCAATTAAGGTTCAAGCACGTTGTCACGGGCACATAGCTTAGCTTCCTGAGCTGTCTGTCCAGGACAGATATTAATGTTAGATGAAGAGAGGAAACCCACTACTGCCACACTGGTGCGGCTACTCTTTTTCAACAAGCAGCAAAGGATCTTTTATATGCACTTTTCCACAGACAGGACAGCACATGCCATGGCCTTTGATGAATCAGTTGTGGAGCACAGGTTGGATTTACAATTTGTTATCTTTAGAAGAAATCTGCTGCTACTACATAGGCTACACTTTTCCTCTTAACAGTACAGTATTTCCATGGCATTTGATTTATCCATTGTGGACCCTATTTTCTGTCTCTCCCAGTAGTCCACAATTGGTTCAACAAAGCCCATGGTATGTGCTATTATGTCTGTGGGAAAGTGCATATAAAAGATCCTTTGATGCTTATAAAAAGAGTAGCCTATGTGGTGGTGGCAGCGAGCTTTCTCTGAAAAAATGTCAAAATGACCAAATGTATAATGTCCAATAGTCGATAAGATAAAAATCAATGTGTTCTAGTGGTGTTGTTAAATAAAACAAACTACTTTTTTTTACCATTGTGTACCAGACAGACATTACCTCTTGATTCATGTTTTATGAGACCAATCGTTCAACATGATATAGTTTATAAACTATTGCTTTGTAAAAACAAACACATCATAATATTCAAATAGTTGTTTATTTCAAGTTGTTTTTAAATCTGTACAGTTCCCACTTTCCACATGAAAAATATACTGTGGTGCTCATTTTAATCTACCAAGATTGCTATGCTCATACATGTTACAATTTAACAACTACATAGAAGAGATGTGACAGAAAGATTATTGATTACTAGTATACATCAAAGATCTGCACCGTTTTGCCAAGAATCAACTCCAAACGTAAGCAAATGACTTACAAATATTAGAACATATCATCAGATAATTTTAGTTGCAAAATAATTCTTCACCTGAACAAATATAGTAAAAATAAATAAAAGCACCAGTTGTTGTGCCTGTGCGGTTGGAATGACACCCCAACACCGGGATAGTTTCAGCTCTTTGTTTTTAACATGCAAATTTATGGTCACTTTTACCATGTCTGGAATTCATTTAACAAGCTTTTACACGTAACACTTTATCCCTTGCTTTACCACCTCTTAATAATATCAAGAAATTTGGTCACATCAAAATGGTTATTAGTGCAAAATAATTATTAACCCACCATGAGTGGTAAGCAGTGGAACAAATGGAACTACTTTAAAAAGAACAAAAAAAAGACCAATTATAGGTGTTAAATCACATCACAGATTGTTAACCAGAAGTAATGATCAAGTAACAAAAAAAATGTTTTGGTTTATCTCAAAATAAACTGCCTAAATTAATATAATAAGTCATGCAACAATATTTTTTTAATTTCTGCTCATTTTTTGGTGCAAATAATTTCAATAGAGTTCTGCATTATCAACTAAAATGCAATGAAAGAAATATTTAAACCATAGCATATTTAATCTAAAGCTATTAGGGATCAAAACAAATGAGAGTTAAATGTGATGGTCTACAAATGAAACTCATATACCACTCTTCTATCCAGTGAGTCTTATCTCTTCTGTGTTGTCATCAGTTTATATTTTAACTAAGAACACAATGGACGGTTGATTTTGAACATTTGTTTACAAACAGCATTTCCATGGTAATACAGGTAACAACCTCATGTCAAATGTTTGAATTCTTATATTAAAAAAGTGGATCAACATTCAAAATGGAAATTGGTCTATTAGTAAATATGTTACGGAGTACACCCATTTATAAAGCTTATTAAAAAAATAATGTAATTGGGGAATAGCGAAAATAAGAATTATGAACTAGTTTTTTTTACTATTGTTTCTGTAGTTTCATTACAGTAAACATTAGCAATAAGTTAGCATTACACTTTTTAATTACCACTGAATTATTTTAAAGATAATATTTACACTACTCAAAGAATGGAAATGATGGAACAGGTTTTCTGAATTAAAGCTTATAGAAACCATGTACGTCTATTCTGTAACACATAATAATAATTTTAAAAAATTACTTAAAGCATATTAAAAGAAGCCAAACAGGCAATTTTATCTTGTGTTATCAAACTTCAAATTACTTAATGTAACAATATGATGATTTTTTTACATGGATGCCATTTTAAATGTGAAATGACATGCTGAAAATGTAATACACAATATTCATCACAACCTTGCAATCAGAATGTTTGGGACATGTGTATACCGGTAGTTGCAACTCTTTCATATTAATAACCATTTAAGAAATTGCATAGCAACTTTTCATATTTAATACCATTAAATGTTTTAGTTTTATCTACACTAATGAAATTGCTTTGGTACTAAAAACAGAATATAGATAATATGTGAATAGTTTTGAAAAGTTTACAACAAACATTCATTAAAAATGACCTATTATAAACAACAATTTTGATATGTTAAAATGTTTTATTTTCTGCTCTTCAATAAAAAAAATTGCTGTAAATATCACATATTTGAATTGATACTTCACATTAATTACTGATATACATGTACTTAATATCAAAGTTTGTATAGTAACTCACTATGTACAACATATATAAGTATACTAAAATGACCATGACAAGACTAACAACAATTTCAACACAATTTGGCTAGTTCCTTTTTATGTTCTTCACTGCACATGTAACAGTTTTAAAATCACTTGGCTATGTGTGGTAAGCTAAAGCTGTTAATAAGCTAGTCAGAAATAGATCTTTTTCAAACTTTAAAAAATACTGGTAGTTTCAAACTAACGAAAAAAAGTTTGAGGGAAGACTAATTTATTAAAAAATATATATTTGATCATGGAACATCAATGCATTACAGTTCACAGTAATATTTATTACTAAATAACAAAAATGACAAATACAGAATTTAAAGACCAGCTTCATAACTTAATTTGGTTAAAATTTAATTATTTATAAAATCCTGTGACCTGATGTTAAGAGTTATGAGAAACTAATACTCAACAATGTCAACATACCACAACTTTCATACAATGATTATGATATGTTATATCACAATCTTATTGAAAATTAGAACAGTAGACATCTAGGTATAGACCTAGACAATAATATGTAAATGATCAGCAAAACTTTTAATTATATGGTTGATAGAAAGTTTTATTTATAATTTATAAATAAATATTAATATTTTATCCAATTACTAGTATTGGATTTGGATTGGCAAACAAGAATATGCTTATTTTAAACACTTATCCTTAAATTAATGATTTATCTATTAAAAAATGTCAACCAAAGGCTATCATCTGGCTTTTAACACTACACTTTTCATAATAATGGTAACCTTGGATTTTAAATGTTTTTTCAAACCAACATTTTTTTCAGAACCTAGATGCAATATTAATTAATTATTATAAACATTTTTTGTTTGTTAAGAAGTTATTTACAAGTAACTATATTTGATAATAAACACCACTTATTCAGAACAATCAAGAGTATTCCTATAATATAAATAAACCAGCGAATAAATTGAAAAAAGACCAAAAAGTAACAACATTAATTTTGGTAAGGATAATTATCATGGTGTGAAAACTGGTCCAACCATTCCTGAGAAGTCAAAAATGTTGTTCACAAATGGATGGCATGAGAAAAGCTTAAATAAAATATGGAAGTTGGCTACATATACAATACGTGTATACACTAAATTTTAGATACATATCTTAATAAGATTGATTTTGGCATATTTTTCTCCTTATTTTTGTTTAAAGACTATGTCAATCCACCTTAATATTGTAAGTGTAGTTGTGTTGTTTACTTTTTAAAAGCTCTATACATAAAATTTACTTTTATGGCAGCCACTTAATATTTCTGACAAAATAAATAACATGGGATGGTGTGGCAATTTAGTCATTCAAACTATTCCTTTTGTCTGTATTTATCAGGCAGCCTTTACACGTAAATTATGAATGTTCACTTTTTAGATGTTTGCCACAAGTAATATTATTCAATATATATAGAGAAGATTACAGGAAATATATTTGTACAGTATATATGTTAAGCATTCTACATGTTTGCCCCTCTCTGCTCCCCAAAACCCTTTTTTTCCTGTCCCGGACGCGGTGGATGGATAAAACCATAAACTGCTATAACAGCCAGGCTCTACATGTTTGATGGATACTCTATGATATCAGATATATTTTTATTGTATACATAACAATGCTACAGTACAGTATCATGGCCATTAACTAATGATATGCATAAATAATGTGCTCACAAACAAAGCAATTTGCTTTGTTACAATTACTGCTAACTAATCTGTAGACATATTTTAAATTTTTATCAAAATAGTGCAGCAGTTAATGGATACACAGTTGCTAAAGAAAACTGGTTTATTAAATTTCCTCAGCATTTCACATGATATGATTAAAATTCTAGATATCTTCAGTTTCATTCTCATCTTTTTAGTTTACCAAGCAATGTACAGTGTCCCATTTGTTTAATACACTGGAACTTTTATAAATTATTGATCAACCATGCACTACATTTTCTGATTTTACTTGAAAAAATACATGTACTTAAAAAACCTATTTATATATAATTTTATATACATGTACATGTATAAAACAAATTACAATTAAAAAATAATAATAATTAAAATGTCAATATCATAATTATATAGTGTTTAAATGTCATGTATGAGTTTATGGCATTAAGAAAAATAACAGATAACATGGATTTACCCCACTACATTCTCAGCTGATTGAAAATAAATGTCAAACCCTTTTAAACAATTTGAATTGTGATAAAAATAACAAGTGCAAATAAAAATGAAATATATTTGGTTAAAAATCACAATATCACCCACGCATAATTTATATAGAGGATATCAAACCCTCTTCCATGTGTTATCAAGTTTAAGTCCCGAGAAGTAAGTTTCCTTTGTCATGAGCTTGAGCAATTGACAAAAGAAACTTATTTCACTCTGGACTTAAACTTGATAACACATGGAAGCGAGTTTGATATTCTATTTATTACCCCAGCCTGAATATCTTTATTTTATTTTTCATAAATGGTTCTATGCTTCTACTACTTAAAATTGTAAACTGATAGTATGTTCTTTTAATTTGATTGGCTAATTTCATTCTGTTTCCGGGGGAAAACACCTGGTAAGCTAATGACATCATTAGCAATTGGAACAGGTGAAGTTGATGATTTAAGGGTGTACAGTTAAGATTGTAGCCAGGTATTTTTAGTACCAGCACATTCATTGGACAAAGTCAACTGAACTACCCAATGAAATTACCGGTTAGACCAATGCGTGATAATTCCCTAGGGAAATTATGGTTTATATTTCCCCGGTTATGTGTGCCCTCTGGGGTAATAAATAATAATAATAAGATAGAAAAAAAGAAATTTGTTCATTTGGTAGGCAAAAATTAAAAACATTTAATTTTACTATATTTATATGAAAGTGCCACATTCAATCCGATGGGGAAGAATCAGTATTGTAAAACAAATCATTTGTTGTTGTTCACAGGCAAGAATGAATGCATAGATGAATCTTATTAAGTTTCTTCTTATTCCAGTACTTTACAATTATCTGGTAATAAAAGACAATTTGATTTGAAAAGAATGTTCAATACTCATTTATATTTCATATTAAAAAAAAGAAGAAAAAAGAAGAGTATAATATTTTAGATTACAGACATCAAAAATCTGCTAATTGCATCTTTGATGTTATTTATACTTAAGGAACATCAATAAAATGGTTACAGATAGGACACTAAAATTATAATTAAATGCGAGTACAGTATTCAAATTCCTTGTAAACAAAAACAGAAGTACTAACTCACTGAGGAGCAAATCAATTGCATGAGGCAGCAGTTTCTGCCAGAAAGATAATAAATACACTATTTGATTGTAGCATTTAAGAACATAGCCATGGCATCACAAGGCACTTTAATGGAGTAATATTGGAAAACCAGATTTTTTTTTTCTTTTTCTTTTTTTACATATACAACTGTTATAAACAAGGAGAAACAACCTGTATGTAAAGAACTCACTTCACATTAATATTTATTCCTAAAACAGAACAATTTTGCTGTTTTTTAGTACATTAAGATTTAACATTTTGAAATAAACTGGACATCTCGACAACTAAACAAATGTTAAAATGTTAAATATTTGATGTGTATATAAATGACTAGCAGTTCTTTAAGTACAGGTTGTACAATACATGTGTCTACTAAGGCAGGTTTTACAGAATATGATGGAAGATTATAGTATAACCAAGTCTGAACGAGCAAGTATCAAATGTATAAAAAAGCGAGTTATGGTACACCATCATTTACATTAGGTTAATTCAAGTTCCAATACATATAAACAAGTTAGATAAATTAAATGGACAAGTTTAATTAGATTTCAGCTTTGATTATGTTTCATGTTTAGCTTCGAATGCATTGTCACTCTTCATGGTTATGCCATCCCATACAACCATCAATAACTGTGAATGTGTACAGAGAACAAAAACACTAAATCTATACACATGTACATATATACGGTATTGTATGTAAATTTTACATATCCTAAATATTACTAAGTTAATAGTAATGAAATCCATATTGGAATTAGTTAATGACATACTCATGAATTAATTCATACCATGATTGGTAAAAAGATATTTCAAATTTTCCCAGACCTTTTAATTTTTTTGGATGATTTATAAATGATAGCATATACATATATTTACCTTCTATGGATTTTGAGTACTGATAGACAATAATGAACAAATGTCATAACCGTGAACATTGACAATGTTTTCAACTGTACATTAATAACACAGTTTGGACATGTCAAACTATAAATTGCATAGAAGTAATAAGATATCCCAACAATCATTAACAATTGATGATATGAGCAAATGATAATTAAAAACAAATATAATTTCCTAATGACACCAATAAAACAAATAAAGATTGAGCATCTTATAAATTGACTGGCATTATTTAAAAATTACCATATTCCATCAAGTGTTCAGTAAAATTTGGAATGAATAGCTGGTGTCCCTGTAGGTTTTATTATAGTTATATAAACAACCATTTAATGTTTATTTAAAAAAGAAGTTTGGTCTTCATATTTTAAAACTTATTAATATTGGCAAATCTTGCAAGATAAAAATAGGATTAATAAAACATATTAGTCAATACTTTTTGTTTAGTCCATTTACTGTACTGTATGTCAAAAGGAGACTGATGAATTGACACATACCTCTATAATGAATTTTAAAATGTCAACAAAAACCTTTAACAAATTACCATAAAAATATATAGGCTAAATATATTTTTTTGATAGAGGGATTAGAGTTAACTGCTGGAACAGTCTTGAGCTGTCCAGCAATTAGCCTGTTTGCACTAGTAACAATAAAACACTTGTGTGACATTTGGCAAAATAAGAAAAAGAAGTTCTGCCATGTTTTAAGATGAAATAAATCACATAATAAAATATTTGTAAATTTCAGAGTGTATGGCATGTGAATTCTCATCAATTTGACATGTGTAGTGTAGTGTAAGTTTTATAAATTCACCATCATGTAACAATGTTTTCAACTTACCAGTACAGTAAATCTACTAGTACTATGGGTACATTATGACCAGCAAACAGCTCTTATAAACATCTTCAACTTGAAAAGTTTACTTGCAATCCAGATACAATATTAAATGGCTTTCATTTAATTTTTGTTTCCTAAATAGTGTTTTTTCAATATTTTCTGTAGTTTCATTAAACATGCAAACTATTTTCCAATTGCATGATGTTGTTTCCTCATTGGATGCTGTCATTTCCAAATTGGACATTGCTGTCTCACAAATGAGGTGTATTTAGATATTAGTTTCAGCATTTTCATAAGCGGATTACATGTCTGTTCAATGGTTTCCTTTTAACATAAATTTACTATACAGTAGTTAGCATACATTAACACTTTTTTTTCTATTTTAAAACCTATTTATATTTGTAAGACACTTTGCTATTGGAATGTTATGCCTATGGTAAGTTACAAATAATAAATATAAAATTCATGCAATTTTTTTTTTGTAACCAACATATTTTTTCATTATTTAAACCTCCATAATTAGTTACAATAAAACAAACTGAAAAAAGAAGGAAGATTTCAATTTGGTGAAAAAATTCTGTTAAACTTTAAAGACATTAATTTCAGTAACATGTTCTTTTCTTTTTTAACTTTCCACATATTCACTAGCAATAAATAATTATCAATTATCCACCAAATACATTTTGAATCTGGCAAAAATGTAAAAAGGCCCTGCTGAAAGTAACTTGATAAATAAAACCTGAAAAAATATTATGAACTTGTCATATTTATACATCTCACAGTAAAAAAAAATCTCTAACACCCGACAGTGTTAAATTATCACATAATCCTTTCTATAGCACTTCACAGAAGAGCAGTATGTAACTGCCATTAGATTAAATTATTTGATTAAATTTTGGCCAGCAGGTTGCATAATTGAAAACATAATGCTATGTTTACAGAGGTACATTACATACTATGATACATATGTACAGACATAGAGATTCATTTGATTTTTGCATAATTATGTGCTTAAAGTGGAATTTATACACGGTGGTCATGCTACTTTGTACAACATATACAAGAACTGTACAATTTACTATGAATGTCTGAAAGCTAAGAATATCAGTTTGACTCTCAATCTTAAACGTAGCAGTCAACCTATTACATAATAATGAAGACAACTATCTAAATTCATTATTGCACAATACACTAAATAGTCAACTGCAAATCAAAATTAAAGTAAAAACATTTAAAACAGTCTCAAATTTAAACTATATTAATTTCTTGGGAATGTATCAGATTTGCATCAAGCACATCAGGACAGAAATGCTGTTTTTGATCTGTTAAAACAGTTGACCTTATCTACTCTACATCTACTATGTATAAATTATTTAAGATTATATATTTCCTATTTCAATATGTATAAATATAATAAATGATGGTACATTTAATACTAAATACATTTAGGAAAGTACAAAAAATTTGTTCAGCTATTTTCAGTTTCAAAATCAATGATACAAAATATACAAATATCTTGATTATGTACAACCAAGTTGTAACTTTTAATACAATAAATGAAAAACTGTCCATTAGAAACAATATACGGTACATATTCGGTAGTTGATAAGGGGCCTCAATGGGGTTAATAATTCCAGTAAACTAAAATAAAGTACAATAAATAAAATAAAATCTACGTTCCACTGAAAAATTTATATTTATAAAGCACGGTTTTATCATACAAATATTCAATCATTCAATTTTTAAAGAGGTTTTTGACCCAAAGTTTATCTTTGTACTAAAAAAAAAAGATTCCAATGAAATAATTTTACTATTTTACATGAAAAATTATAATTTATTGGAACATTATTGTGTTTAAAATGTACTGGTGAGATAACGATATGTAATAGCATAACTTTTGTAAAATATTTATTTAAGTTCTTTAAGATTTTTATTTTTGCTTCATACCTTTGTTTTAGTTTTTTTTTCTTTTTTGAAGATGATGACACTATATATTATCGTTGGAAATAAAATTAAAATGATTTTCGTTGATTATTTATTTCATATTAAACTGAAAAGTAAATTTTTTGTAAATATCTATTTAATAATATTCTACCTAATTTAGCATTTACTTGTTTTGCCTCACAGAGTGTTGTAGAAAGTGTTGTTTACTCTTGAAATTAAAATAAACATGCCAGTAAACAGGTGATATGTGCACTTCATTAGAACAGACAATAAAAAAATGTTATCGACATGTGTCAATTTCATTTACCTTTAAATGAATCAGTATTTAAGGTGCTAGTTCATCAAAATGAGGTATAGTGTGTTCCAATAAAGTGCACAAATCACCTGGCATATTTATTTTAACTTCAAAGAGTAAACACCACTTTCTACACAATGAGAGCCAAAACAGGTAAATAAAAAATTAGGTAGAGTATCATTAAATAAATATTTACAAAGTATTTAGTTGTCAGTTTAATATCAATAAAAATAATTTTTATTTAATTTTTGACAGTACTTTAGTTTTTAAACAGTGTACATCCAGTTTAACAATTAAAATTTCACCATAACTAGCTTGAGACAATAGCATAAAATGGATTTACTTGAATCAGTAAAATGCACAACCCTTGAGAACTATGGTTAATGAATTTAAAACAAATGTGAACTCCCCATTGAGACATCTTTGGCATAATCTTAGTATCGTTTGTCAAAAAAGATTTACAAATTACAGAACCCTGCTGTTTGTGTATATTTTAGTTACAAAATATTTTTCATGTTTAAACACATTAGTAAAATGTATATTAATAACAACAACCAAAAAACTGCAAATTTAACTTGAGAAATGAAAAATAGAGTACAGCCTAGAAACAAGTGAAAAATGTTTAAACTCACTGTGAACAGTGGACTGCAACAAACTGGCAATCTTAGTTTACTGTCAGCTTATGTTACACAAGTATAATAAAAGCTTTTTGTATTTTAGATACAAAATTCTGAAGATTTTTTTATTATTTTCTATATCAATATTTGTTATAAACAATATTTTATACGCCAATATTTGTTATAAACAATATTTTATAAATCAATATTTGTGAAACACTCATATTTATATTAAATAAACAAATTTAAAACAAATTATTATTATAAACTGTGAATTCTTAGCAGGCTCACTTCAGATTGGTGCATTTATATCCAGCTACTTAAGATTACTATTTTTAAATAGTGATTCAAAATTATGTTGGCTGTATTTAATAACACACACATGCTACATGATCATGAAAACACATGGTTTCAAGATTATGAACTTTACTGCCACATCACATGGTTATTTCTAAGCTGTACTTTACTAATTCTAGAAACTGTTTTAACAATGTGTATAAATAAACAGTTTTCCCATGCAAATTATTTTCAGTTTTTGTGGATACCCTGATGCCTGCATCTTAGGTCACCAAATAGCATATCCATAATATTAAGTACCAATTAGTTAACTTTTGAAAACTTAAAAATTAATAACCACTACACTAAAAATATGCATGTTAAATCAAAATAGTTTTTAAAAAAAAGAAAAAAAGGAAGAGTAATGCATCTCCCATTTCATTTATCATTTGTTAGTATGAGACAGGCACACTGAATTGCCAATCTACTCATTTCCAAACAAACTCTTTTTCCAATTCTTTAGCAGTTGGACGTGTGTAGACAGGTTTTGGTTTCACCAGAGGTTCACGCATGTCCTGGCTTTGCCCCTCCACATCTATGTCCAACAGTGTCTTATGATGCCGGATATGAGGTGGAGTGTTACCAGGAGAAAGCTGTGATCGTGTTGAATAATAGGGTGTGTTGTCGATAACTGGTTCAGTGGGCGTGACCCAGGGCCTGGGAGAATCCCAGGAGCTATCTCGAGATGTTGCAACAAGTTGTGAAGAATCTCTTACTCCAGATGGACCGGAATTGGTATGCTTTAAATTCGGTGGTAGCAGCCTAATTTTTGGTTCTACCTCAAGGGTAGTGGGTCTCTGTGCTGGTTCTCCAGTTGGCTTTCTGCGTGGAGGCAGAGGCTGTGCTCCATATGAATCAGGTTGCCGATATGATCGTGATTCATAGTCTTGTGGTGTGTTTGAAGAATTTGAGGTATTTGATGGGGTTCTTTTATGTGTGTAAGTAGGTGTATTCTTGTAATCCCTATAATCTGGTGTGAAATCGTCCTCAAATGTAACAGAACGTCTTTGTGGTGTTTGGGATGACCGAGTTGATTCGTACGTACCACTATCAGAGATCTGTCTCTGTAGTATACTTGAGCGATCAGAGATCAAAGTGCTATCACTGTCTGTGTATGATAAGCGCTTGGGAGATGATTTTGATCCTATTGTACTTGATGTTTGAGAACCTGGACTGTCATCTTTCTCGGCAAACTGTATCGGCACCTCATAGTTCTGAATACTTGGTCGTTGCCGAGTCTGAACACCATGATATGTATGACGAAAACCTGAAGCATTTGAGTAGTTATGATTATTAAAATTACCTTCCGGCTCAATGAACGAGTCACGGACTGCACCAAGATATGCATCTCGTCTATTTAAAATAAATGAATCCCGTTTTTTCATATTCTTTTCCTCCTCCAAAGAATGAAGATTTGGATGAATAGCCGAGGTATTTGAGATCCTAATATCAAAACCAGTTGCCACAGCAGCAAGAATAACTCCTACATTGTACAGTACATTATCACTTTTCTTTCGCACAGCGAAACGTTTCAGAGTACCAGACTCTGATCCTCCATTAACTGGAGTTGGTGGAATGTGTTTTGTTTTATGATCATCAGAGAAATCAGGCCATTCCTCCTCTTCATCATCTGTAACATTCAAAACACATTAAATAAAATGTAAAAACATTGAATGCATATGGGCTTCAATTTTTAACAAAAAAAACATTTAGCTAATGTTGGTAGTACATGTACCATCTACAATTTTAGAATTAAAATATTAGCAACATTTATGCTAAAAAAATAATTAATTTAATGAATAATTTAGAGTTTAACCCATATCCGCTCAGCAACGGGTTATTCCGTATGACTATTTTTGGCGTAAAACGCTCAGGTACAGAGAATTCCATATGTATTTTTAGCCATGATTTGAGAGTCACCTAGGACTGCCTTTGGATAATCCCATTACGTCACACCAAAATGGCGGATCTACAGAACATGTTTGAATGAATAAATGTTGATTTTTACAGATTTATTTTTAACTTTTGGTTGAAACTTAACCAACATTCAAACTAACTCCCTGAAACTCGAATTATTTTTCTGACCTCTTGAATTTGTAGTTATTGAAGTTTGACTGTATTTACAAATAACAAATAAAAAGGTCATATTTTTGCAGTCGAAATATAAATACACATTTGCAATCTATCAGTCCTTGGTATTTTTTTAGTTTACCAACTTCATTAATTCAATGTTTGTTATTCATTTGGGCCATTTTCCACTCAACCAGTGGTCCGCAACTGGTTCATCAAAGGCCGTAGTGTGTGCTGTCCTGTCGGTGGCAAATGTATATAAAAAGACTTATAGGAAAGATTAGCTTATGTGGTGGCAGTGGATTTCCTCGGAAGTGTGTCAAAATTACCACATACCTCATGTATGATGTCCAATAGCTAATGAGATAAAATTCAATGTACTTCAGTGGTGTTGTTAAATATTGTTTTTGTTTTTTTCATTTATTCAATATATATAGTAAAGATAAAAACGAAGATAGAAGACATTGTTTTCTTGAGTGCAACATATTCAAAACTTGTATTCTAGTTTTTGGATTGTTGGAATTTAGCTTGGGACCAACAGAAAAGAAACAGCCGAGAACCAGGGTCTTGTATTTTAGAAAATACAGATAAACCTCTAGGTACAACTACCAGGGCAGGATATACTTGCCTTTCATTACCATCTGGATCATCACTGTTTTGAGAGCGATTCAAGAGGTCATTGTTTTACCTACATTCTGTCTAGTGCAGAAATATGATTTTGATCATAACAATAAAATATGACAAACAAAAATAATTATGTATTTGGAAACTATGGAATTTTTTAAGAAATCACTTACAAAGTTCTTTTAATGCCCCTATATTGGAATGTCCACCACCAAGAGCTCTGAAAGACTTCTCTAGATTTGGAGCACTTTTTGACCACCGACCATCAGCGAAAATAATTGATGATCGGTGATGTCGGTCGTTCTTTACTGAACTTGGTCCCCATGTTTTGCCTTTCACACCATCAACAGGATCTAAAACAAAATAAGAAAAAACTATAAAATCTTCTGAAAAAGAAATACCAACATAAATTTTTACATCCTTATTTGGACTACTGTAGATCACAAAATATTAACGACCTTAAAATTTAGCAGTCAATATCAGTGACATATTAGCAACACAAAACTTTAGAGAGGTCGGCATATCATTTTTTTTTTAATTTGATGATTTTTTTTAATTGGCTGATCAAAAGAACACTCTGTACATATATTATGTCATCATGACATATTGTGCCGATATGCAATGCGTTACATGCACTATTTCTAGTTGCAGATATAACCTCAAACTCAAAGCGAATCTACTTACCTACAATTTAAGTTTAATAATTAAAAAACATTAAGTCTCATGCATAGAAACTAACTATTGTTGTGTGCTATATTTATTAGTTAATCCATATTGTCCAGTTGAGTTAATCACTGACAAAACAATGGCACAACTTCCTCCTTTAATTGTTCAAAATTATGCTAAAATGAAATCCATTATGAAAATAATGTGGTAATAATCAGCAAAAAGTACCAAATGAAAATATCAATGTTCTTGAAAAACGGTGTTTTATAAGCAGACACAAAAGCAAAGCAAAATGTACCCATAATTCATAGTTGCACAAACTAGTGTTACTTGTATGACCTAAAGCACTATTCAGACACATTTTCTAAAACATTAATTTGTAATGTCTTTTTTTTTAAAGGTAAAATGGTTTAAAACAATTGCAGGAAGTAAAATTCTAAATTAAATTATGTAAAGGATATGAAAGCTTAACAAGATACTGAAACCATTTTAATGTTTTGTTTACTGTATACCAAGACTGAACTGCTCTAGATCAATTGTTTGGGACTAACTTTAAAAAAGCCAAAATTTAATTAGCAACATTTTCATTTACTTAAATTGTTCAGTTGACAGTATTGTGCTCCCCTGAGGTCGTTGCATCGAAGGATCAAACCTCATTGTTTGATCCATTCTATGCATCTGATTGGTTGTTGTTTTTCTATTCCAACAGTGTTCCACAACTGGACAAAGGCCATGGCATATCCTGCCTATGGCATTATGCATATACAATATGCCTTGGTACTAATGGAAAAAGTGTAACAGGTTTCACCAAAACTGTCAGTCCTAGTCTTGCTACATTAAACAAAGTTTGTTTTTGTTCAGTTGGAAATAGTGTCATATTATTTGAAAGTTCAAGTCTCAAGACATTTTGACTTTACTAAATTGAGTATTACTAGAACATAAAACCACTACAGAAGAAACTTCTAACTACACACAAATCTTCAACTGAAACTAACTTCTTTAACTGTAGTATTAGTAAAATAGTAAAACAAATGGGGAAAAATTGTTATTATCAATAATTACCTATGCTTAAAAGTGAAGTTTAGCAAAATGAAAAACAAATACATAGCACAAGCTTGACATGTGGCCAATGGAAGCAGTAAAAATGCAGGAAGTAAAGATAAGAAAACTTACTGGTATAGAGGTAATCAGACTCACATGCTATTGCCCTCAGTCGAGGTGGAGGGAGAGCATGAGCAGGTGATGCAGGTGGGCTATCTGGACTGGAGGGATACCCTAACATTCGCCGGTCTATAGGGGCATCTTCCTTTTGAACAGTGATGTTGTGTCGAAAACCTGCACAAATACAATGACAAGAAAAACACACTGAGAATAATATAAATATTTATTATAAGTAAATAAATAAAGTACACTGGACTGTTGTCTAAACCAGATACATTTGGGAACAATGAAAAATGCTGGTTTAGACAGATGAAGAATCTGGAATGATAATCAAGACATAGATATTGAGATAATTATGTACTTCTGGACTGTTTTAAGTTTCTCACCTCTTGGTTCACTAATAATTTTCCCTCCAGACTTGATCAGTTTTAACCGGCTTTTCTTTGTTCTGCGTTTCTTTGGTGTAGGTTTATGCATTACTTGTTGAAGAATAAGAATGTTCAGTTCACGCTCCAGGAGATCAATTTCACGTTCTGCAAGTTCTCGTTCACGTTTCTTAAGGAGTTCCTCTTGAATTTTTTGCTGTAATGCTGCCTTTGTTATTTCCTCCTCTCGACATCTCAACTCCTAGTATAATAGATAAAAATTATTAAAGATTCTTACATTTAACTTTTGAAGAAAAAACCCTCATCATTGAATTAATATGAATTTAAAAAACTGATAGTAAAGTTTGTTTTATTTAACAATGCCACTAGAGCAGACTGATGTTTTATCTTATCAGCAGCTATTGGATGTCATTCACAAGGTCATTGTGACACATTTTTAGAGGAAACCTAATGCTGCCACAAAGGCTACTCTTTCCGATAAGCAGCAAGGGATCTTTTATATGCAGTTTCCCCACAGACAGACCAGCACATACTGGTTTTCATGGGTTGGATTTACACTAAATGGACACATTGGGACGGAGTTGTTTGTCCAGTTTAGAGGGGATCCGGTTAAGAGGGGTTTCACTGTATTAATACTTACTTTGATTAAGGGATAACATTCCAAAGCTAGATATATTGTACTTCTTTTTCTCCAGGCCAATGACGGCACAGCTCACAGCACTTCCACTTAAGTTTAACTATCACTATTTATTTATATTTATATTCTATTAATGCCTTTTGGTGCATGCATACATTAACACAATACAACAGTATTAAAAAAAAATTGTGTCGATGAGCGTCGCTCTAAACGAAAAAAATAAAGGATTCAATTGAAATCGAATTGAATGTACGTGAAAAGATTTTGAAGGTCTTGAAATGATTGTAATCAAAACAGGTTTGGAGTCAATAAAACAGTTCTTTTATATCAAAGTAAACATATAAGGAATAAGGTAAATGATTTGAAAGGTGATGGTAGTTATATATTTTTTTGCTCAGTGTATAAAGCATGAAAAGAATAACTATAATAGATTATATTAGGTTTTGTGTTTGACAATTTTTGGACATCAATGTTTCTTCATTGTTAAAAATATGTTTAACCACCTGCATTAACTACCACATCTAATTTCCAACAATAAAACCAGCATTACTGAAATGAAGTAAAACATTTTTACTTTTTCTCGACTGCGAAGTTCATCAAACATTTGTTCAATCTCTAGCCGCCAGTCTTCTTGCATAGAGTGGAAAGAATCTTGGGGGGTGTTCATGAAAGACGATTTAGCTATTTCATCAAGGCGTTCTAAGATCTCAAAAAATGTTGGTCGTTCGTGACATTCTTGGTGCCAACAATCTATAAATAGAAGAAAAAACAATTAATGCAAAATTCACAATTACATGATACAGCATTGTAATGTTGTTAAATGATTTATTAATGAATTTTTGATCATATATTTATTGACAAAAATATGTGTGCAAATCATAAGTTAATTTTAGCAACCTAATACCATTACTAGTGCAATATCTAGTAAAGTAACAGTGTCTGATTTAAAAAAAATATTTAACCATTTAGAATACATCTTGTACATTTGTTTGATGCGCACCATGCACCATTCTTCTGACGCAACAATTTCGTGTATCATAATTAGATCACGCAAAATATATTATAAATCGGCGAGGCGGGTCACCAGTTGTCCACCATCGGCATCACTAATCGTAGTACTATTCATGTGAACTAAATTATGGTATAACTGATTGTTGCATTAGAAAAATGGAGCGTGGTGCACATCAAACAAACATACAAGATAAATGGTTAAATATTCAAAAAAAAACCCAGACACTGCCACTTTAATAATTTATAATATTTTAACAGCAAATAATAATGAATCACTGAACTTTTATAAAGTGGCTCGTGGTAAAAGAACACACAGAAGGTACATAAAAAGCCATGTACCCCTCATTTACCCCTTACATTGTACAACAAAACAATTTCCATAAAAATAATTACAATCATGATAATTACCTGACATGAGCTTTGAAAACAAGATTGGACAGGTGGATGGAATTGGAAGAGTAAGTTTGTTGACAGCCACACCATATGCAACACCAAGTGCATCAATGCCCTTATATGGTGTCTCTCCAGTCAGCAGTTCCCACAACACAACACCATAACTGAAATAAAACAAAAACATTCCAGTAATTATAATCTAATACTAAACCTCAGATAATTACCTAATAGTAATACCAGACATAGTTTTATATATTGTCGTAATTAAGGCTTAGTACTAGTAGTACTAATATTATGTTAATTATTATATTAATAGTGGCACTGATTTTCTGTTTCAGATTTTCCTACTTTCCGTTTCAGTATTTTACCAATTCCGTTTTTTTCAGTTTCAGAATTATAAAAATCTTTTATTGTGTCATTTACACATGCAAACACACATGCACACACACACAAACGCCCCCTCCTCCCCTCACACACACTTTCACACCTGTAATTACAAAAATTTCATATGACATGACATAGAGTTTGGTAATTCTGGTTTAAAAAACCCAAAAAATTATTTTATTTTTTGTGTTAAACTATCCCGATGACTACAAATTACTTCACTTTCATCGGTGATTTAAAAAAGAAAGTTTTACTAATACATGTGATATTTAATCTCACTGGCTCGGAAATATTTTTGCTCGAAGTTTTGGGTACGGGAATTTGTAGCAAAATATGACTGTTAGTGTTAACCCTCTATGCATTACATGTGACTAGGTCTTATTAAACATGTGGAGTAACACATACAAATGTCAGTAGTGGGTACAGGTCAGTGTTGACACTTATATCTGTTTCCAAATCTTAGGAAAATCCATTTTAATTAATAAAAGCACTATTTCAAGGTAGAGCACATTCTCCAAATCTGCCCGCATCTGGATGAAAGCTGACTAAAAGTGTGGACTGAAGACATGCCCTTTAACATCAAACTCTGGGAACGTCGAGATTAGTGATATAAAAATGGTCATGAAAAGATTGAATTTGTTTTTTAATTCTCTGAAAATTTGAAATTCCGTTTCAGTTGAGCATTTCCACGATTCCGTCCGCGATTCCGTGATCTCGGAAAATCAGTGCCTCTAACTATAGTATATAAACATACCTGGAAATGAACACGCTGATGCAAAATTTTATCAACAGATTCTTTTGAGTCTTTACCAGATGTCAAATTTTCATTACTTGACCCACTCTGTAAAACAAAGTTGATCATTTTAAAACCTGTAGGTAAATTAATGTATCATATCAGATCATGGTTTTTAATGTCTACATTCACAGCCTGACTGTTATAGCAGCAGACCTTTCAACTATTGGACATAATACATATAATCATTCTGACAGTTTTAGGGAAAACTCATTTCACTTTCCCATTAGTTGCAAGGGATTTTTATATGCTATATCCCACAGACAAGATAACGCAATTGAAGGTACCATAGTTAGTCATATTTATTTTCGTGCTCACATCCAATTAAGATTCAAGCACGCTGTCTGCCCAGGACAGATATATTAATGTTAGTAGAAGAGAGGAAACACGCTACCGCCATACTAGTGCGGCTACTCTTTTTCGATAAGCAGCAATGGATCTTTTATATGCACTTTCCCATAGATAGCATGGCATAAACGATGGCATTTGTTAAACCAATTATGGAACCACTAATCGGTGCAAGTGGAAACACATTCCCATTGAGCCTTGCGGAGCACTCACTCTGGTTTGGAATCGTTACTAAGATTA
Organism: Cyathermia naticoides; assembly: GCA_033042655.1. Taxonomy (NCBI): domain Eukaryota; kingdom Metazoa; phylum Mollusca; class Gastropoda; order Neomphalida; family Neomphalidae; genus Cyathermia; species Cyathermia naticoides. Next base: position 13,635 of record JAUTWP010221867.1, on the reverse strand, counting down.
AACATCCCAAGTCTCGACTGAGAGATTCGATCTTAGTACCTACCAGCCTTGTACAATGTCCACCTGGTAAAAGGGTCGTTGGATCGGTTCTTCAATTGGGCAACCTTTCTGTGGTCCAAAGCTATCATATACATTTTGAGAAGAGGAAGTGACATAAAATCATACAAGGTGTGTAAAATTGTATTAATAGTCTTGAAATCATAAACATGCTCTCAAATCCAAGGGAAGATGTATTGGTCTGATGAAAAGCTAGTGTAAAAACACCCGTTTGACCACTTTGACATGATACAATTGTATTTTAGACTGATTATTTCTTGCAATTTTGCAATTTCACTTATAACGTTTCCTACGAAGATTATTAAATTCGATAATAGTATCTTGAGGCTACATTATGTTGTATAAATTTAACTTTGCAAAAAACTTTATTTAATTGGCTGAAAATCACCATATAAAGAGTAAATGCGTCGGCAATGAAATCAAGAACTATTTATTCATAAAACAGTTTTAATAAAAGAAGGAATACGAATATCGTAGGTTCGCCAAACTCTTTAGTATTCAGAAAAAAGTAAAGTTTGTTTTGTTTAACGACGCCACTGGAGCACATTGATTTTTGTATCTTATCATCGGCTATTGGATGTCATTCATATGGTCATTTTGACACGTTTCTTTTAGATGAAACCAGGTGTCGCCACATAGGCTACTCTTTTTTGATAAGCATCAAGTGGTCTTTTATATGCACTTTCCCACATACAGCACATACCACATCCTTTGATGAACCAGTTGTGGAGCACTGGTTGGAACGGAAAATAGCCCAAACTGCAAATGGGTTCACTGAAAAGGAGCGATCTGACGACCGATCGCTTCAAAGGCGGGCACGCTACTGACTGAGCTAGATCCCACTTCCTTAATATATAATTAGCAATCAGAAATGCTCAGAAATATACGCAGGAAGTAAAACACTAGTACAGACTGTTCTAGCGGTGGCGTGTCCGCCCGTGAAGCGATCGTTCTCGGTGGACCCATCCGCAGTTTGGGCCATTTTTGGTTCCAACTAGTGGTCCACAACTGGTTCATCAAAGACGACGGTGTGTGTTACATAATCTAAATAATCTAAATAACTTGTTTCTTCGATACAAAATCTATATTTCTGGAAGTTTTAATTCGATTTGAATAATTAAAAACACAATTTTGATCTGTAAGATTTCCTTTCTCTTATTCCATCAAAATCAGTATTGTTATAATTTTCACCATGCGACTGGTTTTCCCATGTCGCCAGACAAATAATATGTCAGTATTATTCCAGTTTAAGACTTTTGTTTTCTATTGTATTTTCTCTAACAGTTCTACAATATTGTTAATGGATTGTGTATCAGTTTTTGTTTTGTTGGGTGAAAACGTACCCTGTGACAAAGATGAATGCCCCAGGCGTATTGAGCACCACTTCATTCATCAATCAAACCCGCTCAGCATGAGACGAGTAAATAGATTGGCCACAGTTTTGTTAATTCAGAAACAAGTGCATTCTGGGTCAAGTTGATCCGTCAACAGTTCAATGATCTCGCCATCAGGAGATATGCTGAGAAATCAAAAGTTATTCTATACAGCAATATCCACATAACTTAATGTTAAACAGCCATTAAACTCACATTTCTAGTAATTTAATATAATTTACTATCAAGGATAGGTTTATGAATGAACAAACACTGAGAAACTCGTATCAGTTCGCTATCAAGGCCTCTTAGAGTTTCAGTCAGGCGCTAAATAATTATTTAAATCCCATTAGGCATTTTTCAATCTAACCTGATGACTCCCTTCTGGGTTGACCTAAATCACTTCCGCTGACGTCACTTATGTTAATGACTGTCTGAGGCGATGTCACCAGGATATAAATGATTTAAATGTATCCAATAGTGTGCAATCTTTGGGGAATTCCACGTCTGTGAAAATAAAGCAGAATCAGACAGATTTGAGGGTCTGCTATCCAATTAGCCATTAAACTTGCATTTAACGAACTCTATCAGTAATATTTGTCTTCATTAGCATCTTGCTAAACTTCATCATCCTCTGTTGTTATCCAGTGCCTTAATATCGTACCTGCTCAACACTAACAGCTATTGGTGACTTGAATGATGCGCTATCCTAGTCGCGTTCTTTTCAGTGAGGTTTTACCCGATTACCATATATGATACACTTATGATAATTACAAGTTTTCTCTTTCTATGCATACTTTCTGACTTAGTAATTAGACAGGCTTGCTTGAACATTTATTTCATATAGCAAGTGAACTATTTTCCATGTCAATCGTCTAAATTGTTGGGTGTTATTCTGTGGTAAATTCGATAGACCATGCAGGCATTTATTTTGATTTAAAATACAGCTGATTAACCAACATTGTGCTTGGGTACCGTTAAACAAAACACATTTTCGTTTTCAGGTCCTGCTTTGTTCGTGTAACGCGCAAAATGGATTTCCTGGTCAAATTGATCAACTGCAAATAAACACTATAATTATGTATGAGACTTTCTCAGTATTAATTCCAATACCTTTTATACCATATAATAATAAGATATTGCATCGATTATGGACTGGACTGGACAAATTATTTACGTACTTACATCACTAACAAGTGTTCAAGCACGCCCCTCCTGGTCACGATGTCCGACTATGCCGGCTACCCTACCCAGGACGGGGCATCGAGTATTCTACAAGTGATGGTTATATATGACTATATTCCTTCCTATTACATGTAGTGCATACAGAGAGAGTACGTCTGATTGTATCACTACTAATGGTTATAATAAACAAATATCACATGCAGATAACTACAATATTAATCTGATCAGCTAAAAGTGTTGATCATTTGACAGCTCATTAAGTCGAGGTTGTTCCTTTGATATGTCAAGATCGTTACATCTCCATCATGGAATCCTATCTCAGCTATCTTTCATACTTTGATATGTCAAGATCGTTACATCTCCATCATGGATTCCTATCTCAGCTATCTTTCATACTTTGAAAGATTAATGTAGCTCAGTCGGTAGCGTGCCTGCCTTTGAAGCGGTCGGTCGTCAGATCGATCCTTCTCAGTGGACTCATCTGCAGTTTAGGCTATTTCCCGTTCCAACCAGTCTTGCCCAAAGGGTTCATCAAATACCGTGTAATATGCTATCCTGTCTGTGGGAAAGTACATATAAAAGGTCACTTGCTGCTTATCGGAAAGAGAAGCCTATGTTGCGGCAGCTGGTTTCATCTAAACAAATGTGTCAAAATTACCATATGTACGACGTCCAATAGCCGCTGATAAGATAAAAATCAATGTGCTCCAGTGACGTCGTTAAATAAAACAAACTTTACTGAAGGACAAAACTGTTACAATGTTCCAAACTCTATGACGAGGCGGAGTCAAATATATGACCGTTTGCTCTCCTCAATGATTGTCAGAATAGAAACTATACATCCGAATTATTGTATTTTCCTCAATGCCATATTCACAAGATCATAGCGATAACTTAATTGGTCATCATTGTTTTGACAGTAAAATTGGAGTACATAATAACACAACGTTATCAAACGTTCTCTGGACTTGCACAAAGATACGTTTTCAACACGATGAGTGTTATATCTAGAACATTGTGTTATTGAAGTATCCAGTGATGAGGTTTAAATTAATATATAACTTTGATGGGGTATTTACGACATTTACGACTCATTGCCTTTCTAAACCAGTTGTGGAGCATTAGTTGGAACGCGCAATAGTCCAATTAGTTCTATGATCAGCATCGATTGGAAGGCTTAGGACATTTCATGCAAATAATTTACTTCTAAGCTAATTCCCGCTATATTGTAAATGTAAACAAAATTAATTCAATGTCCATTGTTAAGAAAATACAAAAACAAATTGATGTTTCTTTTGGAAAACAACGACGGTGAAATATTTCATTGTTTGCACTATTTTCTTGAAAGAACGATTGGCAGTAACTAGGATTTCAGAGTGTTTTGTGATCATTGTTTGTGAGTTTGCAGAACAATAACATCAACTATTAAGGTGTGTTTTATCGATTTAGTCAAGGATTGGCAATCAAATTACAAAACTGTTTGCATAAACTTTTGTACGGATGCAAAAGCCTAAACAAACGTGTTTCCGTTGACACCTAGAGATCGAATCCATGTGATCAATATTGACTAAACATTTAATCACGACAAGTCTGGCTAAATACTGACTCACGGAGAATTTATCTCTCTTCAGAAGACTTATGGGTGATGTAGTTCGTTTGTATAATATTAATTTGTCGCAGCTTGTATAAGCGCTTTTCTTGTCTCAGTATCGAATACAACTGCTAAACGGAAACAGTACGCCACTGTAAACCAGAAACATAATGCGGAATCGATGATGGCTGTCGATTTAATTTGGTGTCAGGTTTTGTAGGCGATGTTAGAACACTTGTGTGATTTTAATATAAGAATAGTTTGTCTAGTTCACTTTATGTTATATGTCTCCTTTCTTGAACAGAATAGTTCCTTTCCGTCCTGGGTAGGGCATCCGGAAGACTGTTATGGTAACAGCTATGTCCTTTAGACTGAAACACTTTAATCTGTTACTGTTTTGATAATTAAAACAATTAATTTATAAATTGTTTTGCAGATACAGTGTTTGATTTGTTTGTATGTGCACCGAACTACAAAGTAACAGCGTGTCTCTAAACTAGAATATTGTCTTTTTGACAGCGTGAGTGAGTCGTATCTAGTTAGTGAACGTTTCTAACTGCACGTGAACTAAAGAACAACATGACCGCATCATGTTAAGAATTTATAAATGGGTAGGGCAGGATCTAACTCGGTTGGTGGACTGCTCGCCTGAATTCGAAGCATCGAACTTCCTCGATTGACAGAATTATTTGAATGCTTTGTTTTCTTCGCATCCAGAGTTCCACATTTTCAGAAAGACCGTGGTATGGGCTATAATGCATAACAAAGATTCCCTAAGATTATGTCTGTGGGATAATGCATATAAAAGATTCCTTGCTAATATTAGAAAACAAATTGAAAATGTGTTAGAATGACCATATCTGTGCCGTCATATAGCGGACGATTAATCAAAAATATGCTCAAGTGGTTTAAATAAACAAACTTTAGTTTTACATAAATGGATAAAACAAATGCCGTGTCTAAGAATCAGCAAATAACAGTTATAAAACTTAGTAGATTCCAATACCATTGTACATAACAATAGACGTCCATATTTTCAGCACAACTGTTGGATGGTCATTTGTTAGTACTTCACGTGAACATCAACATAATTATTCCCATTTGCGATTATATATCATAACATTTTTCTATTAAACCGAATATAATCATCCTTCCTTGCCAATCCGTCTCAACTGGCAGATGAACAAATGGCAAATCAACATGGCGAGTAAATAACGCGTCTCTGCAAAGCCTTGGTATGGGAGAAATTGCACGTTCTCGGTCACTATGTGACTACAGTTTCAGTTTGTACAACGTGCTATCTGCTCGTAGATTTAATGAGTGAAGTAAATGTACAGTTGTATGTGCACCGTATACATGATCATACTCTCATTCTAAGTGTATATTACTAAACCAAGTTCTTGGGTTAATACAACTAAAATGTCCATATAAGGGTTGTTGGCTTTGGCCATCGCAAATGTATGCGAGTTTAGACTTGTTTTAGCGTACGTTGTTTTATTTAGGATTGGTAATAACTAATGTTTTGCATCAGTCATTATAACAAACATTATTTATCAAGTAGATTGTTTTTATCAAAATGCTCCAAGCATGTATACAAGGCCTGACGTGAAGAACCAATAATCTGATTCCACAGTTCGTCGGTCTCGTGTGTTCCATGACTCGACATTTTAATCTGATGCGTCATATGATAAAACTGCCATCTGAATGTCAAATATAACACGCTTAAAAACACAAAATAAAGACACTTGACTGGATTTTTGTCTCCCTATCTTTCATTCACAGATGTTTTGATGGTGGAGTTTCTTCACTAAGATGTTATGTTATATCAGTAATATGTTTTATAAACATCAATGATTTTCTTGAATACAATCTCTTTATTATCCATGAGTCGACTGTAAATACACGTCTTGCCTGGTTTGCTCTACTGATATACTATGATATCTTAATAATTCTTATTCTGTGTTCACATGTTGTGTCTTGTGATCTCATTCGTTCTAACACGCCAGCTGGTATTAATAGACTTTAGGCGTAACAAAAAAAAAAATTGTTTGATTCCGTATACCCGATCGTCCCTAGATTTTTGGTGCCGACCCTAAACTTTTTTTAACCTTCCACACACACACACCCTTTTTCACCTATTTTATTTAATAATCCATTAAAAAAATCCCTACCTACCCAATTTATTTTTTGCATGTAACAGGAACCAAACATTTTTTTATTTGGCCTTAGCAATAAAACCAATGCATTTCAGTGTACGTCGTGAGCTAATATACCCTTATTAGTATTACTCTTGATTTGCCTGGAATGGATGCAAATCCATCAGCTCGCTTCATATTTGAACGTACTAGACACCGAACTGTGGAAACAAATTGTTAATCGCGATCAACATCAGATTTCCCTTTCAGAATTGTGAGAAATGTGTTAATGTGATGCTTTGCAGAGAAATCATCACCATGCAATGCAAGATAAATTATATTCCCTACTCAAAGAACAGCATGTGAAATTCAACTCATTATCAGGCTGGCTAGGAACAAAGCAACTGTCTGAACATACATAGAATTCTAGAGACACCAGGAAACTGGACACCGGCAGATATCTGGAACAAAGATGGAAATAATGACATTATATAAATGCCACAATCCAGCACTGCATGGTAATACATTGGAACATTCAAGTCTGTCATGACATACACACAATCATTGCATACGTACCGTAGTGAACATACCCACCCGTACCACATTCCTGTTTGATATTAAAATATTCCACAATGCATAGTATACATTTCCATAATGTAGCATAGTAGATACAAAATACATTGCATATTATGTATTTAACATACCCGCCAATACCAGAATAGTGTGTGATATTTAAAAAAAATCCACAATATAGCATATAATACACACGATATTTAAATAGCATATGTATTTGACATACCCCCCACCCCCGTACCACAATATTGTCTACTATTCAAACATTCCACAGCCGAATACAGTATACATTGTATACATCTTCAACATATCCACCAATACCACAACAGTGTATACTATTCAAACATTCCACAGCCAAATATGGTATCGATGCAATCACTGAATGCATTCCACATACCCACCGACACCACAATCTGGTATGATAGTACGGCATACATCCAGTCCCTGCACATAGTCTCAGCATGGTCTATAGGATAACATCACTGCATCTAGAAATATTTTTACATTTTAAACCATTAACCAAACTACAGCAAGCAACATGATGGCATGACATTCTTTTCACAGAGCATCAGCTATCAGTCTACAATGACCACTAGCTGAGGACTAAATATAAACTAACATTAACGTGTTATCTGGATAGTGTACATAAGCATAGGCTTCAGCATTGAATTCAACCAACTACAAAACCTTTGGAAGAAGAAGACATCACAAGAATATATTCTGACGTCACCCATATGATGCTGACATAATCTTAATATGGCAACGCAGGGGCGGTGGGACTGCAAGCGAATGACGTACATCCATCACATATGTTTGTAGTCCTGCTGTCGCTGAATTGTTTTCCAACGACCTAGACCTTCAACATCCAGGAATAAAAATAGTCAGTGGCTGTACCAGAGAAACGTCTTCAATTATGCCTGTAGCCCGGATGGACAGCTGACCTAGATCTTCTACAACCAGGAAGAAAAATATTCAGTGGCTGTACCAGAGAAACGTCTTCAATTTTGCCTGTAGCCCGGATGGACAGCTGACCTAGATCTTCTACAACCAGGAAGAAAACCATTTGTTGTCTGTACCAGAGAAACGTCATCATTTTTGTCTGTAGCCCGGTGTCTCAGTTTCAAATTCCTCCCATATTCAAGTTATCCCCCGGTAATTTGAACCTAGTTTCTGATTACCAGGGGTTGTTTGAAACTAGGTTCAGATTACCCCCGGGGTAGTTTGAACCTTTTTTCAACCTACCCCTCCCTCCTTAGTTTCAAAATACTTCCTGGGGGTAGCCTGAAACTGGGGGTAAGATGCACCTATATGGTAGTTTTAAATTACCCACAGTTTTGGATTAACACTTTTAATATCTCAACTTAAACGGCGATTCATGAACGTGTTGTGAAAATTAAACTAATTTTACCTAGAAAAATGGTGGATGACTGAATCATTGTTTAACGTCCGTATACAGTATATGAAAATGCTGTATTCATTTTTTTGGGAACTTGAATAATGCAGTATGTAAAAAGGGCAACATGAATTCTTCCTTGAGACCCCGCCTGTATGATGAGCGACACGAAGATAGAACAGCGGAAAGGTGCGAGGTTGGCCGAATCTATCCCCTCATTGGCTAAACTGGGTTCCTGTCTACCCAAAAGACCGAATCTCACATACATGTAGGTTTTGAGTTATCTTAACCATTAAACGTCATTACTATGCCTGTAGTCAGGATAAACTGAATTGTTTTCCAATTACTTAGAAATTCAACGACCAGGAAGAATAATAGTCATTGACTGTACCCGGGAAACGTCATCACTCATGCCTGTAGCCAGGATAAACTACAACCTAGACATTCAACGACCAGGAAGAACGCCATTACTATGCCTGTACCAAAAAAACGCCATTACTATGCCTGTTGCCAGGGTGAAAAACTAGGAAGAAAAATAGTCATTGACTGTACTCGAGAAGCGCCATCACTCATGCCTGTAGCCAGTATGGACCACTGCTTTTCAATTAGAAAGTCATAGTCTATCATAAATACAAATGTATACTAGTATCTTATGTTTGTAATACAGATACACTGAACTCTTTTCCAATGACTTTTTCCGATATGTCATGGGGTTTAACGTCTACGTTCAGAACCAGGCTGTTATATTAGACGCCTCTCCTGGATGCAGTTTATAGTGTTAACCATCCACCACGTCCAGGACACCTTTCCGAAAAGCAGAAAGGGGTCTTTTATAATAGTATGCACTTTCTAACATATAGGACAGTGCATATCACGTTATTTTGGTGAACCAGATATGGAACACTGGTTGGAACGAAAAAACTCCAAAACTGCAAATGGGTTCACTGAGAAGTATCGGTACGATGACAGACCGTTTCATGGTAGTCATTTATAAGCATAAACTATCAAAACTTTCCTTGATGAAATTCATGTGGGTGAATTCTCACACCAATACTAAAATAAATATTGCCAATTGCACAGTTTAACATTATTGTTATTTTTTAATCTCAGAGATATCATGTTACCCTGATAGACAAACAATGTAAGTAAACAATTGTCATGAAACGTAGACTCCAAAACCTTATAAATAGAAACTGGAGTGTTTTCTTTTAATATAATCGTAGATATATGAAGAGCGAAAGTTGAATGATTAAAGTTTGTAGAGTACTATGTATTGATTATTGATGTCCAGTGATTGTAACTGGACGGCTGGAATTAGTTATTGATATTGTGATTCCACGCCACAGATAAATATATCGCAGTTAGACCGTTACCCTTGTGTCTTGTACAGAGATATTAGCCAGCTGGTTAGTCGTGATAAGCATGTTATATACGTGATGTCAACTGAAAAATAACTTTGCATTGAAACCATCTTAATATAGTGGATTGTCCTCACCTACTACCAGTTAGACATAACGGGCCGAAATTACGAAGCCTGTTTTGGTCACACACGCGCTTTTAAGCATGGTTCGTAAATTCGGCCTTACATATTTGGTAATGAGGCTGTGATGAAATCATGTCCTGGACAGACGGCTCAGAAAGCTGAACCGTGTGCCCGTAACTGCGTGCTTGAACCTTAATTAGATGTAAGCACAAAAATAAGTATCATCAACCAACCAAACCATCTCCACCCACAGGATTGCACAAACATGACCTGCGATAAGAAAATATCACTGAAATAATGCCTACCATCTGATGTGACATTCTTATCTATATAAATTGACAGTCTTTTACATTGACATTTAAATTTGTACCCGTCGCCATTTGAAATTATGGTTTTGTATTACTGTGCAGCAGTTATCAACAGGAAAGGAAAGACATGTTTGTTACCCACCTACTACCATACGATATGTGCGATACATTGACATCAGAAGAAACACGCTGCTGCTACAACCAACACATTGTTTGATCAGCGGCTATACGATATTTGCGATACATTGACATCAGAAGAAACACGCTGCTGCTACAACCAACACATTGTTTAATCAGCGGCTATACGATATTTGCGATACATTGACATCAGAAGAAACACGCTGCTGCTACAACCAACACATTGTTTAA
>JAUTWP010221756.1:0-15241 GCA_033042655.1 Cyathermia naticoides | reverse complement strand
TCTTTCCTTTCCTTTATTCTTCTTCTTCTATCTCTAATTTTGATATAATTTTATTGTCCATGTTGACTAAATTAAATCACTCGCATGGCTGTTAACTGTCCGTCTTGAGACGGATTTCCGTCGTGAGAAAAATTGTGGATTTTTTTTTTTTTTCAGTCTTTTTTTTCAGTCTTTTTTTTTCAGTCTTTTTTTTTAATTTTTTTTCAATTTTTTTTTTCAATTTTTTTTTTAGCATTGAATCGCTTCGGCCGTTTTCGGTTTCCGTAATGTCAAAACCCGAACCCGATTGCTTCGGCCGTTTCCGTTTTTATACACCAACATGGCGGAACATACGGGCACTCGTTAAAATCGTGACGTCAGTGCATAACCTCTATTATTGGCGCCAAGGAGTTCTTTCATGCTTGTCAGTCGAATCTTTTGTTACGAAACAATGAAGTTTATTTCTAAAGGAGAACCGGTGTTGGTTATTGACAAATTAGCATCAAATAAGTGGCGATGGGAATGGTTGACCGAACATGACGAATTCAATCGACCCTTTGATACATGGTTGAAAAAGACTGATAAATGTGGCATAGCGTGGTGTGTACTTTGCAGTAGACAATTGGCGTACGGCCGTAACGGAAAGAAGGTGTTTCACAGGCATTGCAAAGATCCAGAACACAGGTAAGGCAATGTTTAAACTCTGCTAAATATAATTATTTTGACAATCTATCTAGAGCATATGAGGTTGGGTTCCTTTAGGATAAATGGAACCTTCCCCGCCTTATGTGCATTCTGTCTGATACCCCTCTTTGTATTCCATTTTTATTAAAATGTTGATGAAAATGGGCGCTGCCCGCAGCGGAAGCTATGCCCAAATTTTTATTAAAATATTGATGAAAATGGGCGCTGCCCGTAGCGGAAGCTATGCCCAAATTTTTATTAAAATGTTTAACTTTGGGGTGGAGAGGGATCTAGGTTATCATTATGTAGCGACCATCAAGCAAGGGGACGCAACTCTAAATGCCTTTTATCATTTCACCAAAAAGGCGACTTCAAATAACTACAACATGTTCATTACGGCTTCTAGCTCATTAATGATGGACTTTGTCGACAAAGATCTGTAGTTTTCGTAAACTAGAATGATGAATGAAGTAGATCATGTGATCTTGGCTATTTATAAGTAAAAGGAAAGTAGAGAAATATTTTTCACAAATATTGGCAATGAATTTATAACAATTTATCAACCATGATCTCCATGTAAATATTTATATTATAATGTGACTAGTTTAAAGAACCGATTTATAGCAATTTCATAAATTAAAATCACTGTAAATATAGAGAAATAATTTATTGAAAAATTGTTAGTGATGACTGGATACTCATCCAAGGGACATAACTCTGTTCCCTTAAAAGAAGCTGGTATATTTTATAATCATAATGGGTATGCTTAAACGTGCTTATTGCCTATACATCCAAAATAATTGATAATAAAAATACTTTTTAAAATAGATAAATTACAATAACAAAATTAATGAATATAAATCATTTTAGTGCTTATTTTGTTCCATAGTTTAATACATAGTTGTGGGCCAAAGGTTTTCATGTTACAGTTATAAATTAGAATTATAAATTGTAATACCTGAACTATTCAAGCACGCTGTCATGGACACGCAGCTCAGCTTCCTGAGTCATCTGCATGTATTCTGTACAAGATTTATGATGAAATATCACAATATTTGGTGTTTTTTTTTGTTCTACTGAGATCCATTTGCTTTAGTTTACATTGAACAAATTTTAATAATAATAATTGAAAAAAAATACTTCATTTATGCTAGTATATGTGTGGGGGTGTTATAAATGGCTATCGCACATTATTATTAGGGGGGGGCTAGGTCACTAAGATGAGTAGAACTAGAAGCAGTACCTGTAGTTAACTTATGGAGGGCTTTTCCTACCTTGGAAAACTATTTGTTGCTGATTTGGTGTTACTGAAAATGGGCCCTTTTTTCTTTTCACTAGGTGAAAATGGGAGATTGGTTTATAGCATAAAAATAAGAAAAGTGTATACTTTAATTTTTAATGCAATTTTGTGTACCTGGTATGGTTCTTTTTAATAAGTTTGTAAATAAAATTATTTTACATTTCAGAACACTGGTTGGTCAACAAAAGCTGACTCAAACTTTGCCTGGTGTTGAAAAGATTTTGGCCCCTATATCCAGCATCGACCAACAAATGGAGCTGAAAGCAGTCACTTGTGCCTTCATCAGTGAGCACTGTCTTCCTTACAGCATTGCCTCAAGCTTGGTGGAGTATGCTCAGAGGATGTGTACGTCCAAAGTGGCATTAGGAAAACTAACCATGTCTCGGGTGAATGCCATGTACACAACAACATATGGAGTAGCTGAATCACTGAAAGAAGAACTGTCTTTAAAACTTAACAACTGCCATGTTTCTTTGAACATTGATGAAGCTACCAACAACGGCATGGATAAAATTGTGAATTGCTTAGTGAGATACTATGATCATGATCAAGGCAAAGTAGTAACACAACATCTTGGCTCTCGAAAACAAAACCTGGCCACATCTGCAAATATCTTTTCTGATGTCGAAAGTATCTTAGCAGACTGTTGTTTGAAATGGAATGATGTGATTTCAGTACTAATGGATAATTGTGCTACCATGAGGGGTGTAAAAACTGGTGTGGAAACTCAAGCAAGATCAGCTAATCCATACCTGCTTGATATACACGGGGACACTGTACATATTGTTAGCAATGCTGCCAAGGAATTCACGAAACCTTTTGGAAATAGGGTTGAAACTCTGTGCATGGAAGTTTTTTACGACATACAGCAGTCTCCTAAAGCTAAAGAAATTTTTGCTGAGATAGTTGATCTGTTGGGAATAACGGGTCCCAAGAGCCTGATCCGCCCAATCTCATCAAGATTCTTACAGATGATACTTGTTACTAATCGTTTCAACCAGCTAAAAGATGTTCTTCTTCTTTACTACTACAGCTTCCTGACAACGGAAGAACAGATCAAATACAAACCCAGAATCACAAAAGTATTGAATGAACATTCTGTGGATGACAGTTCTCGTGTTCGGCTGGCCGAGATTCAAAAAATACTTAGGAAGCAATCTAAGTCATCTTGTAGCAGCGACAGGAAGAGCAGAATTTTGGTTGAGCTGTTCAATCATTCTGTAGAGATGAATGTAATGATTCAGCTTTATAGAGGAATTCTGCCAAAGTTTGAAACCTTTGTCAAACTATTTCAGCAAGAGAAGCCAATGCTACATACTCTTCATGTGCAGATGTATAGCCTGACACAGAATGTACTAAATCTCTTCCTAAAGCCAGAAGTTGTAGGAGACAGTATATCCGTGAAACGCCTGCTCAGTATTGATTGTACTGACAGAAAGCTGCAGCACAGTGACAAATATTTAGCTGTTGGAGCACACTGCTACTCTATAATCAAACAAGCGAGAGAACAGAAATCAAAAAAGTACTGGGTAGACAAATTTTATGTTAACTTGCGTGCTGGCTATGTGAAAGCAGGATTGGCTCTTCTAAAGAAGTTACCTCTGGCAAAATCTACACTGACATTGCTTTCTGCACTTGACCCTGAACTACGCAACAGTCATACAACTACTGTTGCTTTGGAAAAGTTGGCCGAACAGCTACCAAACGTTGTTCCAATGCATCAGATGGGACACTTACAAGAGGAGCTGAGGGACTATTCTACGAGTGTAGAATTGACTCACTTGATGACCATGTATAAAGCTAAGTCTCCAGCTGAACTGAGGATCGACAGTGATTGGTGGGCACACGTCTTCAAGCTGAAACAGTCAAATACAGACAGATTGAGATTCCCACTTCTAACCAGGCTTGCAGCTGCATTGCTGGGAATCTTCAGTGGACCCATTGTTGAGAGTTCATTTAACATCATGGATGACATTATTGAAAATGACAGGACCAGTCTCACCATAGAAAATTATGAAGCCCTTGCATTTGTCAAATCCTCTCTTTCTGCAAAGAAAATAAGCAGCACAAAGATGCAAGTGGATGCCAAAATGAGAAGAAAATGCCATGCTGCCTACCAAGGGTACAGAACCAAACTAGCCATGAAAAAAACAGCAGCCATAGAAGTGAAACAAACGAAAGCTCAGGCAGCCATGAAACAGCTCGAGAAGGAATCACTTCAGCCACAGAAGGCTCCTGTCAGAAAGACTAGTGCTAACAGAAAAACCAGCTCAACTATCACAAGTGAACAAGGTTCACTGAAGAAAATGCCTGTTCTGAAGGAAAAGGCAAACAGCACTCCAGTATCTTCAGTAACATCTAATTCTTCATGTAGAAAGCCATTCACGTTAGATCATTGGATTACTACATCTAAAAAGAGACCAAATTCCAAAATGGATGATGTCAACACATCCAAGAAACCCAAAACTGCATAATAATGTAGACTGCTGTATATAGTAGACTGTACAAATGTATATAGATGAGCACAATGAAATTGGTATTTACTTCAATGAAGATGACATAAATGTATTAATGCAGCTGTATTTTCTTGTGAAATTACACAACAGGCAAGTGATGCTCAGATGTGAGGAAATAGCATTTTTTACCTTTTATATTTGAAAAATTTCCGGGCGGAGGGGTGTGTGTGTAATTCCCTGGAACTCCCTAGAGTCTCGGGCGCTTTGTGCCCTCAGTGTAGGCACTTTGAAATTTCAGTCACAACATTTTACTTTTGTTAACAGCCATGCGCTTTAGACAGATGCTATCCAGTGTTAAATGGCTGGATGAGACTTTGAAATTGTGCTGGTTTACACAGAAATCTGGATTAAACAGATGCTGGTTTAAACAGAAATCTGGATTAGACAGATGCTGGTTTACATAGAAATCCGGATTAGACAGATGCTGGTTTAGACAGTCCACTGTATATTATTGTATAGAGCTGTTATAGAAATGATTGCTTGGGAGGGGTGCAAAGACAGTTTTTACAACAACAAGAATTTATTAATTACTCCTGCCACGAATTACTTCTTTATTTTATCCTATATATTTTTTTTCTTCAGATCCCTTAAAAACTACCCAGGGTTTCCTTAGTCTAAAAGCTTATCGGCTGACCCACGAGATGATGGAGTTCTATGCCCAGGGTGACTTTTCCCCTGAAAGTATCAGCAAGAACAGCATCAGTTTTGAGAAGATGTTTGAAGAGATCCCAGTGATTCTCAAGAACTCTCACCTCGTCAACGCACTGCTGTGTGAGGTCGAGGAAAAGGTTTCTTCAGCTCCTCAGTTCAATTTTCTCGATTTGGCAACAAGGTAAGAGTTAAATAATTTTTAATTAGTTCTGAGTTACAACTGCTCCAATCTGTGGCAGAATAGAGAGATGAAAAAAATTAGTTTTCTGTAATTTTTTCTTTTTTTTTCATATCATTTATCAGAAGTTTGAAAATGGCTATAAAAGTTAAATGATTTTAGTTCTGAGTTACAACTGCAGCATTCTGTGAGAGCAGAGAGAGAGAGAGAGATAGAATTACTTTTTTTCTCCTACTGACTACTTTTTTCTTATTTACCATAAGTTTAAAGATGGCCATACATTTAATAGCTTCAAGATATGTGGCTCCTCAGAATAGGGCATTTTCAACATAACTGACACAACGTTCAGAGTAATTTATATACGTAACGACAGACAAAATAATCAATCTTAGTGCAAATATAATCATGAATGAATAGAAGTGTGGTAACTGATGCAACACAAAGTTGCTTTCTGTGGAATTACTCAATAATTTTAAAACACATTTTTAATAGTTATACAAGATGAAACCTTATTGGTCATTGGATCGATCCTTCTCAATGGACCCATTTGCAGTTTGGGCTGTTGGAACCACTGATCAACAGCTGGTTCATCAAATGCTGTGGTATGCAATGTTTTCTCTTGTAAATGGCATATAAAAGACACCTTGCTGTTTATCCGAAAAAGTAACCTATGTGGTGGCAGGTTTCCTGTGAAGAAATGTGTCTGAATGACCATGTGTTTGACACCCAATAATCAATGATTAAAAATCAATCGGTGTTCTCACGTGGTGCTGTTAAATAAAAAACAAACTTTTTAAACCTGTATGACAAATTAAGTTAGGCCTATTCTAGAAAATATCACGTGAGAGGTAGCACAATTAATATAGGAATAATTTAAATTAAATGAAGGAAAGTTATTATGTTTAGTATCACTCATGATTTTTATAAAATTAATCACGTGAGAGGTAGCATGATTAATATAGGAATAATTCAAATGAAGGAAAGTTATTATGTCTAGTATCACATGATTTTTATAAAATTAATATAGGAATAAATTAAATGAAGAAAGTTATTATGTCTAGTATCATTCATATGATTTTATCAAATTAATATAGGAATAATTCAAATTAAAGGAAAGTTGTTAAGGCTAGTATCACTCACATGATTTTTATCAAATTAATTTATAATTTTTTGTTTTCAGTGCTATGCTGGAAAAGTACCTTCGTCAGTTAATGGAATCTGTAGATGATGTTGCCATGGATACAAACAAGTACCTCAACTTCCAGAGACAACACTATCGACAGCAGCAAGCTAAGCAACAACATATTATGAAGAGAGTGGGTGTCTTATCTTATTTTTTGTTTTCTCCCACTAGCACTAAAGAAATATTTATACTTAAAAATAAGTTTTTTCAATGGGTGAAGCAATACTTTTCACTACTTTTTCTTTTCTTTTAATGTGATGGCCACATTTCTGTGAGCGGTATGTAGCTCAGTCAGTAACGTGCCAGCCTTAGAAGCGGTTCCTTCTTAGTGGACCGATCTGCAGTTTGGGCTATTTTTCGTCCCAAACAGTGCTCCACATCTGGTTCAACAACGGCTGTGGTCTGTGCTGTTCTGTATGTGGGAGTGCATATAAAAGATCCCTTGCTGCTTATTGGAAAGAGTAGCATATGTGGTGGCAGGTGGTTTCCTCTAAAAGAAATGTGGCAAAATTACCATATGATTGCAGTCCAATAGCCAATGATAAGATAAAAATCAATGTGATCTAGTGGCGTTATTAAACAAACTTTACTTTTGTTTTTAATAATTTGTATTGTTTTTCTAGCAACAAGAAAATCAGCAGCGTCAAGCTAGAGGAGATGCACCGCTGCCAGAGGACGATCTAAACAAGTTATTTAAACCACTTCAACCACCTCCCAGACTCGATGCCCTGCTGGTGTCGGGACAGATCAACAACTATGCTGATCAGATCTCAGAGTTCGCCTCTCAAAGTCTGGGAAAACTTTTCATAGCAGAAAGTTTACAAGATTCTAACAAAACAACTTAGACATCAAAAAATCTTAGTGAATATTTAAATAAAAACTAGAAAAAAAATGGAAGAGGATTTTGGAAAATCTCAATTCTTTTGGATGCCAAATTTTTATGGATTGCATAGAAATGTGTGCAACATAATTTTTACAGTGGATAAATTACTCTTGAATATTAAATACTGTTGGCTTTTCTGTTTATCAAGACAATCCAACAAAATATAATTCCAAACATTTTTAAATTGCAGCATCCATGTTTTAACAGAAAATATTGTGAACGGAAATCAAAACATTTTTTGCTTATTACTATTAATAATGTATGTGTATAATTATAATACATGTAATAAAAAAAGAATAACAGTTTTATATAGTTAATGCAGATTTTTTTCTGAAGAACATTTTGGACGAATTGCATCAAACTGCTAGGATTTTGTAAATTGTGTATAATTGTTTATAAATAATAAATATGATGTCAAACATATTTCGGAATGAAACCATACATAAATAAACATTAAAACATTCAAACTTTATACATTTATTTAGCAAAGTGTTTGCTCATTTTACAGGAAATGTTGAGTCAACAGTTTATTTGAAGACCTCATTTCCAAAAAGTACATTCGGGTCATTTTCATCAAAAATATCTGTTGTATTAAAATTAACATTCAATCTACTACACACTGGAAAAAAACACTAGAAATAAAACAATCCTGTTAAACATACACATACAGTGGACTGCCTAAACAAGACACCCAAACAACCAAGTAAAATATCCAGTTTTCAGAGGTGTCTAGTTTCATGGGTTATATTTACATTGAATGGATACATCGGGACTGAATTGTTTGTCTGGTTTAGTGTGGTTTCACTGTAGTGCTTTTTAACTGGTTCAGTTGTTCAATATAATTTATATGGACTGGCGAATATTTTGTTTTGGAAATGAACTCTTCGTGAATATGGAATTTTTTGAAAAATAAATATAGATGGTACAGAGAACAAATATGTACATCAAAGGAGTTTTGATACAAAACCAATATAATCATTTGATTCAGTCAGGTACTTCTACATAGCAAATAATGTGCTGCAAGTTGTTGATAACACTAAGTCAAATTATTCTGTGTATAGAAATTACTCCATGATTGTGTGGCTCACATGAAATGTAATAAAAGTAATGTGAGCCATAGGGGCAATATTAACACTAAAACCGACCGCACACTAGAGCTATCTGCTGATGCCAGTTACTTGTGGCCGTGAAAAACGCAACAAAATGTACGTGCACACAGCGAGCTATCTGCTGAACAAACAGGTACGAGTAACTTTGACCTCACCAGATAACTCTAGTGTGTGGTCGGTTTTAAATTGACCTAATACTGATAGCTGGTGATATGCACCACAAATTGAGGTATCTGTTAAAAGTTACACGTTGGAGAGACTTTTTAATTTTATCATTTTTATTATTATGTCTGCCTATATTTTATAGGAGAAACGAGTTAAAATAAATTAAAAAAATTCATGTTCATAAAAAATCCAAATATTTAGTATCCTGTGATATTACTGTAAATATTTTAAAATTTGGGGAATTCATCATTTTCTATTTTAAAGTTAACAAATTTGAATAATTATTAATATAAATAGATTGCCCTGCCCCCTCCAATCGCATCACTATGTTCTTTGAAACACATTTGATATCTGATAACAATATAAAATAATTACACTATCTAACTTATTAATTTTACCAGGCAACAGTATAATTTAAAACCACAAGCTAATGCCACAACATTGAACTATTCTAAATTGATGATACAAAAGCAATGAGCCAATATTGTAAAGATTTTACTTTGTATTGTATGCAAGTGAAACATCATTCCAGTAAATCTTAAACTAAATGATACTACAGTGGACTTGTCTAAACCAGATTCACTTTGTATTAATGCAATTTGCTGGTATAAAATGAGTGCTGGTATAGACAGATTTTAACCAGAGTTACAAAGCTGGATGTGACTTTAAAATCATGCTGGTTTAGACAGACATCCAGATAAGAAAAATGCTGGTTTAGACAGTCCAGTATGTACGTTTATCTGGCTACATATTTCAAAACATTTAATGCTAAATTTACAAATACTGTTTTTGTTTAAGTATTGTAAATGTACAAAACATGTTTCATGAATTGACAGTTTTTAATTTGAGGTTTAAAAACAGAAGTCTAGTAAGTTCTAACTACATGTACATACTAGTATGTAACTATGTCAACAGCGGGGAATTGACACTGGTTTTGTATAAATTACCGTAGGCGAGGTACTTCACTGGTGGCATTTTTAGCCACTGGCAAAATAACTCTTCTGTTGTGTTTATTTGTTGCAAAAGTTAAGTTTTAACAAATTGCCATAGGTTGAAATAAAATTGCTGTTTTACCATGGGCCTAATTATAAATAAAAACAGAACATGTTTTGTGGAATTAGTAAGGCACTTGAAGTTGAATCTCAAAGAATAAACAGGATTTGTATATGCATGTAATCCCAATTAACATTTAGTGCATGCACAGCAAAAATAACCAATAATCTCCCATAATGAGTGCATCAAACACTGGTGGGCATATAAAACGTTTTTCATCTAAAAACAATTTAATATGTTATAATATAAATATACACATTTTAATTTTACTAACACCAGGAAGGGAACATATTTATTTGCGTTGTAACTGTTGCATTCTTTCTTACAAAAAAAAACATGTAAACAATTTTTGAAATAGGACTTTTTTATTATTAATGTACTGGCAAATATATTGCTTGTACGGTGAAACCCCCCTAAGCCGGACAAACAATTCGGTCCCAATGTGTCCATTGAGTGTAAATCTAACCCCTGAAAAATGGACACCTCTGAAAATCTAACATTTTACTTAGTCCCATGGGCGTCTGGTTTAGAGCTGTTTCACTGTAGGCCCACATGTATTAAAATATTTTATATTTTGTTTTATTTAACAATGCCACTAGACTACATTGGTTGCTTTTTAATCATCAACAATTGGATATCAAACATAAGGTCATTCTGACACATTTCTTTAGGAAACCTGCTGTCACCACATAAGCTACACTTTCTGATAATAGCAAGGGGTCTTTTAAACATATTCCTCCCACCCCTTGGACGTATCACAACTGTTTGTGGACCATTGGTTGGAAAGTTAAGAATGGAATAATTTTGTATATTGTGCTCATACACAGAATGTGGGGAGTGTAAATGGATGTTACACATCATCCGAGAAAACAATTTTGTTGTAAAAATACAATATTAACTTCGGCTTACTGTGCAACATGTTTTAATGACAGTTTATTGTGTTTTAACACATTTGATTCAAAATCAGAGTATCAAACAGTTTGCAAAATAGTAAAATAAAAAATTAATGGGTGCATTGCCTGCTGGTAAATCAGGACAACACACACAACTTACAATCAATCACTGAGAAAAAGTAAAGTTTGTTTTATTTAACAACCATTAGAGCACATTGATTTTTATCTTATCACAAACTATTGGACATACATGCATTGTTCCATGATGATCACATTGTATCTATGCAACAATTGGTTCTATGACATCATATTCATACAGTAAACACTATGAGGTCATTGCATCAAAGTAAATAAAAACCTTCTATGATGTTATCGTATCTAGGCAACAAACATCTATTATGTTATTGCATCTAGCCAACAGCGTCTATTATGATGTCAATGCAAATAATCAAATTGTGTTCCAGTAGAATGAACTAGAGAATAATGAATGGCATTAATTAAGATTATTTTATTCATGATGTAAACTTCTTTAAAAGCTGTTCCAGTACTTATTACATTGGACGAGTGGAATTTTTTTTTTTAAACCCTTAATTTTTCTTCAAATTAAAACAAGAAAAAAAGTACAATTTGTTATATTTAACGACATACAAGTGAATGTTGTTTAACGTCTGTGTTCAGAACTAAGCTGCTATAACAGACGCATCTGGTACACATTGATTTTTATCTTTTCAGCTATAATATTGGATGTCAAACATATGGTTATTATGACACATTTCTTCAGAGGAAACCAGCTGCTGCCACATAGGCTAGTCTTTTTAATAAACAGCAGGGGGTCTTTTATACATGTATACACCACAGCACATACCACGGTCTTTGATGAACCAGTTTTGTACCACTGATTGGAACGTTTATCACCATATTTCTGTGACCTGATAGAAGTAACAAACGAACAGACTGCTACATTGAGATACACTAATAATAATAATTACTCCCTAATGTACAATATAGAATAAAAACCTTTATGTTTATAAATATGTTCAATATTCATCAGACTAGATTAAAAGTACATGTAGTTTGTTTTGTTTAATGATGACACTGGAGCACATTGATTTGTATCATTGGCTATTGGACGTCTTTCACATGGTAATTTTGACACATTTCTTTTAGAGGAAACCCGCTGCAGCCATATAGACTACTCTTTCTGAAAAGCAGCAAGGGATCTTTTACATGCACTTTCCCACAGACAGGACAGCACATACTACCCCCTTTGATGAACCAGTTGTGGATGACTGGTTGGAATGAAAAATGCCCAAATTGCAGCTGGTTCCACCGAGAAGAATCAATCCAATGACTGACCACTTCAAAGGTGGGCACGCTACTGACTGAGCTACATCCTGCTCCCACCATATCTCAAAATGAAAATGCTTGGACATATTCCCTCTTGAGTAAACTTTATTTAGAACTAATGATGAGACAAATTAGAAAAGATATTTAAGTAAAAAGCAAATAATGCGTAATTTAAAACTTGAAAAAGGATCTACATGTATTAAAGAAACATGGTAACAGAATTTTGGTGCAAATATATTTGCTGTTACCAGTACACATAGTCCAGAATCATCAATTTCTTGGAGGTAAATATATTCTTGTGTGAAAATACACAATTTAAGTAATAAATTTGTTTTAACCAAGTAGTTGATTCTGGAATTTTTTATAGGACTAGGAGTGTCAAAAATTGGTTTTATCAATATTCTTGATAAAAAATAAATGCTTTTTGTTTTATAAATAAAGTTTCTTTTATAGATGTAATGGCAGATACACACAAATAAACCATACATATGGAACCAATAAACTGATTGAAAACCTGAAAATAAATTACACCAGCAAACAAGATCAGTAAGTCACCATTCAACATTTATTTTTCTTGCACTTGGGACAGTGTTAAAGAAAATCAAACTTATGGCGATAACAAAAATTAAATGCCGTAACCCCTGTCTATCAATGATAAGATTTCAATGAAATTTGTTCTATCCCGTACAAGAACTAATCTATTTACATGTTGTGTTTGTCATCTCAAAGAATCATAATCCATAATGTTGTAGGAGCTAAAAACAAATATGTGAAACCAAGACTCGATCTTAAGAATTTGTAACCCACAGCAATTTTTAAAATTTTTAGCCGTAGGTGAAAGTCTCACCGACGGCAATTTTCATTCAACCTATGGCAATTTGTTAAAACTTCAACTTTTGCAACAAATAAACTTAACAGAAGTTATTTTGCTAGTGGCCAAAAAAGGACACTGGTGAAGCACCTCACATATGGCAATTTACACAAAACCAGTGGCAATTGCCACCGGTACCGCCGTTAGTTCGAACCCTGTAAAATTCATGTCCTGATAACCTGAGCCACATGTGTCAAATCTGTAAGTGCTTGAACACTTATTTAGTGATGTAGGCATGCTAAAAAGTTTGCACTCCACTCCAATACTCTATGAGTGGTCCTCGTACGGGATAGAGAAATCTTTAATAATGACAAAGTCATAGTATGGAATAAAATATTTCCACTTATGGCAAATGCTCATGTCGCGCAGTCTTTTTTCTGTCGAGCATTGATAACAACACATATCGAGTGATGTGGAGAAGTACACAGTCTGTCAGATGAGGTCTATGATTAACAATTCATCGCGGGATGGTGTGACGGCGAAACACGTCGGGGATCACAGCACCACGTGATGGGAGAAAATCATTGATTTTCAGAATCTGAAACAGAAATAAGTTTATAGTTGTTTATAATAACAATTTAGCACAGGTCTAGGTGACTAATAGTTGCGGAGCACTGGTTGGTTTAACGACACCACTAGAGCACATTGATTTTTATCTTATCAGCGGCTATTGTATGTCATTCATATGGTTATTTTGACACATTTTTTAGAGGAAACCACTGATGCCACATAGGCTACTCTTTTCGATGGAAAGGAAAATAGCCCAGACTGCAGCTGGGTCCACTGAGTAGACCACAGAGTAAACCATTATGCATGATGCACTCACCTTTAGGGGGTTCTTGTGGAGCTGGTCCCTGAAACTGACTCCTGATTTGTGCTACAAGGTCTGGATTTTGTTGCTGCATTTGTGATGCTAACTGTTGACCTCTGTAAAAAAACATAGGTCACATTTATTACTGTAGCACATATCCTGTTCCAATTGAAATTAAGTTTTATGTTTTCTTTGATATAGTGAAAATAAACAATATTTACAACTATGTGTCACATTTGTTTTTATAGAATCTTTTGTCCAACCACATACAAACAATCATTTATCTGTATTCCAAAACAACAGTGTACATCAGAAGTTGAAGATAAGATACAAACAATTGAAGCTTAAATCTCTTCTACCCCCAAAAATGTAAAGTACCTTTAGAACTACTTGATCATACATAAAAAATAAATAAAGTATCACAATAATTCCATTTCAGGCAAAAATAAAATTAAGTTTGTTTTTCCTTGCCCGACCGACGCACAAAAACTGGCTCGTGTCAAAATCTTTTTTGACTTCTTTTCGATAAGATCCCTTTTTGGGGTTTAACTAATTTCAATTTATAAATCATGTAGATAAAAATGCATGGAGCCAAATGGAAATGGACAAACAAAAATATTTTAAAACTCACGCTTGTAGTAATGATGCGAGACCCTGTTCACTAGGTGGTGCTCCTCCGTTTCCGCCACCAGTACCAGACAAAATACTTGCCATCCTGAAAAACATCATAGTTTATATGTAAAACATAAAAAATTGTTAAATAGGCCATTGTCTCATTTCCTGAGATAGCTCAAATATCACACAGTATAAGCTGCTGTAAATAACTATTTTTAATTCCAATCAGTGCTTCACAACTGGATCCTCAAAGGCCATGGTATGTGCTGTCCTGTTTGGGAAGTGCATATGAAAGATCCGTTGCTGCTTATTGAAAATAGTAGCCTAATGTGTCAAAATGACCATATGAATGACGTCCAATAGCCGACGATAAGATAAAAACCAATGATGAAATTTAGAACAATTTTTAATAGAATTATTTAAAGCTTAAACGTTTGGGGTTTTTTTATATATATATTTAACCATTTACAATAGTCAAATTTTTTGCTGTTAAGATTTTACTTACATCTGTTGCATCTCTGGATTCGCCATCATACTAGATGCCTGAAATAAAATAAAATTATTTCACAGGCATTTTCTTAAAACAACTGTACAGCACATTTTATTTTATTTGTTAACCCTAAAAGTATAAAACTATTAATCAAACTCAATGTCTAAATGCATAGAACTAAAAATTTATATAATATTTTCAGTTAAAGAAACTGTTCTGTGTCCCAACCAGTGGTCCACAATTGGTTCATCAAATGCTGTTCTATGTGCTGTCTCCTGTCTGTTGGAAAGTGCATATAAAAGATCCCTGGCTGCTTATCGGAAAGAGTAGCCTATGTGACAAAAGTGGGTTTGGGTAAAAAAAAAGGTGTCAAAATGACCATATGAATGACGTCCAATACCCGCTGATAAGATAATGTGCTCTAGTGGCATTGTTGAAAGGACTAGAACCGTATTATTTTGGTTGTTTTAATTCCTTTCAAGGATTATAATTATGGAAAGTGTATATAAAAAC
>JAUTWP010221645.1:0-15266 GCA_033042655.1 Cyathermia naticoides | reverse complement strand
CGAATGGAGCGTGATGCGCATCAAACAAACGTACAAGATATATTCTAAATGGTTAAATATTTTTTTTTAAACCCAGAAACTGCCACTTTAATAAGTGTACAAAATATAATCCCACCTTTTCAGCAGGAAATATGTACAATTAAAAACACCAAAAAATGTGCTCCCTCATCCAACCACTTCCATTTTCTGGAATTCCATCCACTTCTTGGAACTTTCAAGAAGTAGAGATGATTTAATTTTTTAAGTGTCCTCGAACAATAAAATATTTAATGTTTTTTGTTTACTTTATAAATCGATAAATTTTGTTTTATGCAAGCACCATCTGAATCACTCTGCCGATTAACGAAATTAACCAAAGTGCACCAAATGATAAGACTGTACTTTCTGTTTTAATGTGCTAACATTTTATTTTTACCAAAATGCCAGGAAAACCTTAATTTATCTAAACAAATGTTTACATCTTTTCGTTTACATTGTAAATTCAGAAACTGGCTACGTGTTTTGAATTGAATTATAGAAATGCTGCTATGAACTACACTTCACTCAAAACATTTTGTGAGGAATTGTATTGATGTTTGTAGAAGAAAAAGACAGTGAATATTTTTCTATCTTCCAATGAATAACTTGAGATGTACAATTAGGTTATCAGATGGAATAATTGGTCGTCACGGCATCTCATCTACTGTTTTACTAATCAGGTGTGATTGCAATTCTTTGAAACTGTTTTACAAGAAGACTTGCTACATTTACTGTTAAGACAGCAGTTACAGTGCTGTTGAATTACAGTGACAAATGACTAATAGCTGTTAAGACTTGTGTGGATACTACATGTTTATCGATTAGGATTCCAGACACCTGTGAATTCCGTGTCCGTTATTTCATACAAACCCATTTGACGTTAAAAACAAATTAGTAGCCAAACGGCCTTACCAGCCATTGAAATATTGTGTTAGCCCCCAAAAATGAGCTACTGCTAAGGTTGAGTCCTGAATATAGTCACATATTAATTATCATAATTTGTGACAGTTCACTTTTTAAAAATCAGTAATTGTACAATTCCAATAAGTAAAATCATTAGTAATTACTTGAAGTCAACAAGGATCTGTATAGGTTTCATGACATTTGCAATCTGTAATTTATAGTCATATTCAGTGCAGGGAATGTGTCTACTGTAATTGCTGAAAACTTAATTGAACTCATAGATTTAGAAGTCGTATGTCAGCAAATGTCTTTTCTTTCTCTTATGTTTAATTTTGGGGGCTTTAGTGGGTTGTTACTTAGTCTTTCTTTTACTAATGAAATATATGATTATAACTGCAGTTTTAATAAACTACTGTCGTCTTTATCATCAGTAATCATCCACCCTCTATTTTCAACAGAAGCAGGAAACTATTACATGGGTATAGTATCTTATATGGTTGCTTTCAAATACCATACTGAAAGGAAAAAGAAATGTCGGGTCAACTTTAAAGCCAGCAGATTAAATTGTTTAACAAAATATGTACAATTGTAATACATATCTGTCAAGGATGGACACTAATGATAATAATGGCAATTTTTGATTGAAATGTCGAAGAAACTGGCAACATAATTGGATTGCAAATGAGGGTAACACCCCCCCCCATAATTGTTATCAAGCACTCGTGGAAACAATTAGTATCTGTCACATGTGATTTAATTCTCGTTAGTCTATGTACGAGTCCACTAGTTTCACTAGTAGTGTGTGCCCACACTGTGCCTATGTAGCTGCCCTGACCCTCCTGGTCATGGAATTCATCAAACTATCACACTCCTCATTGACAAAGGCATCTCACCAGTGCAAGGGAGATGGGTGGGTTTGGTCGATTACTCACTCTTCTGCCCAACTGATCCCACAAGTCTTTGATTCATCCGTGACCAGCACACACCTCCATTGTATTATGCAGAACCTTCATGTGAACTCGGCCAATTCATTAGACATTGTCGACGTAATGACTTTAGAGGGAGACATAGTGTCAATGCAAAACAAGATTTAACTCTCTCAACCGATTCCTTAGTTTTGGGGTGGGTGCGTATGGTGTTACAACAGTTTCGGTGGCAGTAAGATGACGATTGTGCAAATGCCCGATTGCTCGGTTCTCTTGGCATGACATTATATTTGGACACCTGGACGGGAGATGATCAGTAACCCTTCCTGTAACCTGTATATGTATCACAAGACATGGTATTAACATTCACACCAAATTGTATGGAAACGTCTTTGCGTATGACCTTGCATGAGCTGTGAAATTGCTTGACCACTCTCGAAACTTCAGTCAAGTGTGGCATAATGGCAATTAAAGTTTTACCAAATAACGCATCAGATTGTGTTCTGTAACAGGTAACACTACAATGTGGTATGATTTGTAACCTTGACTTCATCCTAATCATGCTTTTGTCAATTATCATTTTCCTGCCATACAACACTATCACACCGAGTGTGGATTCAGGGTATAATCCACAATCCCAAAGAGTTATTTGTGCAATTTCCATATAAATCTGCCCACTTATTTAGAAATTTTTCCTCAATATATATGACTTGATGTTTCTTTTTCCTTTTAGTATATTAAGACAATGCTTTTCCCAGACACATGGTACACCACAGGTACAAAACAAACAGATAATCTATTAAAAGATATTAGAAATATTTTAGAGATTTAATTTATAAAATTGAACATATCTTCCTAAACAAGATGGCATCATTTGTACTCAGAGTCCGGCTATTATAGCAGACACCTATCAGGCTGCAGTTTATTGTTTTATCCAGGGAAGGGTGGGTGGGGGGATTTGAAGTGATCCATGGATTTTAATTTGATTTAGCAGATTAGCACATGTCAGGAATGGTAATTTGGATGCTCGGTTGAAAGTTGATTCAGACTATTATTTTGAATTTTGATTGCTTTCAAGGGAATCGGAAAAAGATACATGCGAAGTTTAGTCCGAATTTACAATAGACATTCCTTAAAACTGGTTACTTAACGATTTTCCAAGACATTTATAATTTTTGGGCTGTGACACACAAATGATACAAAATTTGTTATCATGCTAAATAAGAAAATAGACTAAATATTAAATAAAAAATCATCAATGGTCAAATAGAAGACCCTCCGTGACATGGCTGCATGCTTTAATTGTTTTAGTGTCAAATATTACACCTTGAATATTGTGGTATATTATGACCATGTACTTCTAGAGTTCAATCAATTCAGTTGTTTATTTCAAATATACTTCAAATCATGAAATCGATTAATCAAAAATTAATTTATCCAGCAGCATATTTTTGTTAATGTGTCTTGATTGGTTATTTATTACTTTTGTAGGTAAAATTAAAATTTGTTATGGAATTATTATTTCTACATAGTCATCACATTTTTCACATTAAATGTTTGCTTGCTTTAATATGATTTACAAAACATAAAAATAACAAAATGCCACTTGAAACTATGATAATGTGATTTAACACTAAAATATTGTGTAAAGAATATGTTAAAAGAAGTAACAATAACTCAAACTGGAACTAACAATGTCCAGTCATGTTTGTTTTAAGATACTTAATATTTTGAGTTTTTCTTGTTTTAAAAGAACATTTGATATATTCAGTTATACTAATAATAATTGGAATGGGTTTTTTTTTTTTTGAGTAGTTTTTTTAAAGTGTTTTTTTCAGAGTGGTTTCCCAAACAATGAACTATGTTTAAAATAGGAATTAAAATTAATTATTTTCTGGGCCAAATGATAAAACCTGATAATTAACATAATGCATGTAAATCTATCACACAGATTCTGTGTTTACTAATGGTTTTAAATTTCGAATCGCTGTCTATTTGAAGAGATCAATGATGTAATTCAGTTGGGAAAATTACATTTCAGAATACTTTATATATAAATGGAATAAAGAGACAATTTAATTAACACCATACATGAAATTGCATGTTTTAGAAAAATATTTGTCATACTAAAATTATAACACTTTTCAACATTTAATTAGCTTCTTAATAGTCTTTAAAAAAGGACTTTATTTTTTTAGTTTGCATTCTCTATACTGTATATTTATCTACATCCCTCCTATTACATAATTTAAAAAAATGAAAACATTTTACAAATGAGTCATTGTGAATAATAAAACTTAAAATTGTTATTGGGTGTAATTATGTTTATATTTTTTAATATTTCACCATTTTCAGCTCATTAGGAATATGAGCAGTCACATAAGATTATTAAAACTACTAGTTGTATTTACAAACTGCAAAAGATGTTATAAAATCAGGAGAGATTGCTATTTTAATGAAGTACCATGTGCTAAATATTAATTAAAACCATACTGACAAAAATCAAGTGTTTCATGTATCAATGCCTCCAATTTCTAACACTCATTGTTTTTTAATCATTGGCCATTTTTAATGATTAAACCTACCCCACCACATAGGCTACTCTTTTCAATAAACAGCAAGGTGGTCTTTCAGACAGTCTTTGATGAACCAATTGTGGATCACTAATTAGAACAAGTTGTGGATCACTAGTTAGAATGGAAAATAGCCCAATTATAAATGGGTCCACTGACAAAACACATTAAATGAGAAAGAAAATCTTAATTAATAAAAAAAATATGTTTAAATCATGTATGCAGTGTACATTATTTATCGTTTACTTATTTAAACAAAGTCTTTAGAATGTTCAGTAATTAACTATTTAGAATGGATGTTAGTTTGTTTTTTTATCAACATTTTTACAAGCAGGGGTGCACAAATTAAAATTCTGCGTAACCCATTAATGGGTTACGCCAAAAATATTTGCGTTACCCTTTTCGTTGGTGTAACCCTTTTTTTTAATAATTAAATTTATTATACTCCAGAAGACGTTTGAATCTCAATCTAGATTAGGTGGCAATGCAGTAATACTGAACGGGAAAGAAATAAAAAAAAACATGTACCGAAACAATGGTAAATGGCACCTGACTGTTTCAATGAAGATTTTTTTTTAAATTCACACAAACGTGAAATGGGTTACGCAGGACAATTTTGTGCGACCCTCACGCGAACGAAACGGTCGTTCGCGCAATTTGTGCACCCCTGCAAGTGTGCACAGTCCTCATTCTTTTTACCATTCTTAAAAAGTAATGTTGATTTTTCAAACATACATGTACTTTGAAAGTAAAGTTTGTTTTTGTTTAACGACGCCACTGAAGCACATTAATTTTTATCTTATCATCGGCTATGTGACATCATTCATATGGTGATTTTTGACACATATTCTTTAGAAGAAACCCACTACCGCCACATAGCCTACTCTTTCCAATAAGCAGCAAGGAATATTTTATATGCAATTTCCCAGACAGGATAGTACATACCACGACCTGTGATGAACCAGTTGTGGGGCACAGGATGGAACGGAAAATAGCTCCACTGATCACTTAATTAAAACTAGTACATGTTGAGATTATATTTATACGTATGGTTCTTGTTTATTATAGGCATTTTTCAATATTAAAAATTTAATAGGTTTTAAACATTACTCTCAATAAGACTCAATTTCAAGGTTACTTTAAGTTTGTACCCACAAGTGTTTGAACCTTAATTGGATGTAAGCATGTAAAATCCCTTTCCCTACTCTACTAAACATTACAATCTTTTCTGTACTATCATTGCCATTTCTTATATCTGTAATTATTCATAAACATTTTTTTTTATAAATTTAGAAGAAAAAAAACAAAACAAAAACATCTGTCACCATATTTTGCAGTAGCAGAAACAGAAAAAAAGAGCTTTGGCCAATTTTTATTTTAAATATTATAACTAACATTAAATTTTTGATAAACGTTGAAATTAAAGGAATTGGTAATGTGTATTCATTGCTTATGGTCAGATATTTATTTAAACTTCAAAACTACTTTTTTGTTATTTGTAAATCAGATTTTCACAACTTCCATAATTTTACCCAAAACATTTTGTAGTTATATTTCAAACTTGTTCACTTTGTTCCATTCTTAACCGGCAAATACTGTGGAATTGCACTAAATTGTGTAAACAATTATGAAATGCAGCATCTTGAAATAATCAAGTGTTCCCACATCATTCAGATTATTTTCCATGACAAAAATCCAGATCAATTACAAGTGGTGGTGGGGTGGCTGGGTTACTTATATATTTGTGGCAGTGTACTTTTAAATTGAAAAACAAGACAAAAATGCTAATATAGTTGATTAAATTTTAAAATATTAAAAATTAACCTCCAAAGGTGCAAGATGTTAGTATTTTTACCTCAACTATTAAATATTTTTTGGGGAAAATACAGAATCATTAATAACTTGAAATGGTATGTGTAAGTAACTTTAGAATCTCGATGACTCATCAAGAGCTCTCATCTACGATTTCATGCTATTGCTTGCTACCAAATACTTTGCATCGAATCCAAACATTTGTTATATTGTTATAATTATTCCAGCAGGAAATACAGTAGAGCTACCAATATAGGTAGTCAAGACTGTATTTTTAACTATTCCAAATGGTAGTCTTATGAAGTTCATCATCTGCTTCATAAAATCTAAGGCAAATTGACATGTTGGAATCTATTGGGTAATCCATCATTGAATAACCCTAAATTATATTGACATTTTGGTCCACAATCTTTTATTCCTTGACGTAAGTATTGCTCATGAAAAAGTCAAATCTATATATGCAGGTTAGGCAGATTAAATTCTCAAAAGAAGGCACAGCCACGTTGCCTTATGTTGACAATTTTTTTTGCCTAGTCTTGGGCAATGCAAAACATGCAAAATTAAATTTTTGCATCTGTAATTTAGCCCCCATATTTTAATTTTCTAAATTATAATTTAGATGTTGGAAATGATAATGTTTACCACTTTTCAGAAAACAATCATTCCAAAGGCAGCCAGATGGCATGTCCTATTAGTTCAACTCCAGTTATATATCAATGTGTTGGGAGTCATTAAACCAAAAATAAATATTAGTTTGCTACCAGTTATAACTATAGTTATAACAATTGTGATCTATCATTCTGTAACATGGGTAAGAGTTGTATAATATGTTCACCAAAACTTTCACCAGAACTATATGAAAAAATCCATACAATTCTATGTAGAGTGCAGAATGCTATGCTAGAGACCAGTCACACAAAGGAATAAGAAAAACTCAAAACTAGAAGATTGATTTTGTCGTTTTATTAGATGATAAAATGTCAATAATGACACCATGACACGAGATCTACCTGCTCTATGTACAAAATTGGTCAATTCCATAAACAAATGTACAATACTTAAATATATGCATGATTTCATGTACAAAAAAGGTGTTTGTTTGGCAGGTATATAATGTATGAAAAAATGATGAGCACGACAGAGCATAGTTTAATGACACTTGCACATAATTTATGCATGCTATGATGAGAAAAGGTTTTTTCTTGATTTTTGTAAATTACAAAATAGTTATTATTTTTGGAGATCAACTCCAAATTGCCTCCAGTTGAGGCCATTATGTCATTAAGTGGTAGGAAATGTTTTGAAACTTTAATGCCAATGAGTGCAAAGATGTGTTGCAGTGGAGGCCAGCATGACTATAATGATCCCGCTTCAAATTCCCCACAGCAACAGATGATCATCATGATCACCCAAATGGGTACAAGCACAAATCAAAAACAATAGCATGAAGTGAGAAAAAAAACAGTACGGAAAATGATTATCAAAGCACCACTGACAAGTAAAAAAAATATTATGCGACAAATTATTAGCAATGTGGACAACACTGATTGAATGCTAATGATAAAAACTCCCAGGGTCCCTTTAATACAAATTGTATTTAAATCCCTAGTGCAACTGGCCTCAACTTACACACATTCTGCACTCAGGCTAAACAAGACCTACTGCTGCAAATACCCAGTAAACAGCTATAGAATACATTGGTCCATGTAATCTATAAACCTTGACATCACTCAAGACCAATGTTCTTTGTAAATGCTTCAAATATTTTTGCTGATCAATCAACTCATCACCACAGCACCCCAATACTGAAACATGAAAACCTCCAGGCAAGTATTTCACTTGGAAAGCCTGCCTTTGTGTTTTTGGGATGCGCAATGAGGTACGTTGATACTCTGAGATAAGAAACTGTTGAATCCAACAGGATCCTAACCTGAATCCGAATCACTGGATTCAGAAGAACTGGACGAGCTACTATCGGTGCTGGTGTCACTACCCGAAGAACTGCTGCTGCTGGCACTCAACCTACTTGGTGCACTCACATCAACACTACCGCCTTCACCTGTAAAAAACACAATATCAAAGGTAAACAATTAACACATGGGGAAATAGGAGGTCACTACAGCTTAAAATTAAGAAACACGCCACTTGTGACAAAGAATTATTAAATCTGCTTTGTAAATACCTGTACCAATCTGATAGTGAAACTGGTAAACCATGAAATTCAATAGTTATTTGCATTTACAGAAACGTAACTTTAGAGAAACGTAACAGTAACAAAATAATTTTTATGGGCATGAGGGTAACAGGAAGACTTTTGAATATAAACCCTGTGTGAAGTTCCATTAAAATAACAACATGAAAGTGCATTTGATTCAAAATTTGGTACAACGATTTAACAACAAAAAACAAGTGCATTTCCATTATAACATCTAACATTGTGAAAATGGTTCTATTTTGTTATTTTTATTGATAAATTTAGTCTAGGTGATGTGCATACTGTCACCAATAAACCAGAAACTTATTAAGGTATTTATGTATATGCATAAACTCTTGTCAAGATTCCATCTAATTGTTATGTTTAATAGACCAGAAAGAAAGGAGTAAAAAAATTAAAAAGTATTCAATATAAAAAGTATGCTTACCAGACAGCTTTTTGCCACCAGGATTCAGCTGTGCTTGCACACCCTGAAGACGTTTTTCCAATTCTTTTTTCTTTTCCAGCTGTTGTTCTTCTTTTGATTTTCCTGGCGTCTTTTTCGCTGAAAACAAATTAAATTTATTCAAACCTTTAAGTTTCAAATATACTTTTATATTGGGCATATTATCCAAACCCAATACATTAAAGGCAACAATTGTACATGTACACTTTCATTGGCCCTAAATAAACTAATAGCACACTACAACATTTAGTAAATAATGAGGAAATGTTTCTTTTAAAAGCTTTATTTACATCACAGAAGATAATAGTTTAGAAAAACACAACATCACAACTGATTTACTTTAATCAAGTAAAACAATTAGTGCAAAACATTAATTAAAAAGAAAATCTAAATTTTTCAAAAATGTTATAAAAATATTAGAAATTACTTACTGTAAGGTTTTCTGGGCTTTTTCTTTAAGCAAGACATAACATATGCTTCAAGTTCTCGAAGAGTTGATGGCTTTAATGTTTCAAAGTCTATTTCTATCTCATCAGGATTGGAATCTCGCAAGGACGGTTCTCTGGACTGTATAATATGTACCACTCTACCAAGTTTATCACCTGTAAAACATAAATTTAAATCAAATTTATGAAAGGGAGTTGAAATGTACACTAATTCACACATTTTAAAAATGGAATAGTAAATATAATAAAACAAGAAACAAACTATTGAATCTACACTTCATGGGAAAAGCTTTATCATTAATCTTCTGAATACTGCAGGCGAGATCACATCATTCTATACACAACATGCATTGTTGTTACTGTTTTGAGTTTTTAAAGAGAAGATAAAATAGGGCTCTTTAAATTAAATTTCAAACCCTTAATTAATAGATAAAACAAATGGTGCTATCATCCAAGACAAGACTACATAAAGTTTTAAAACAAATTACATTTCCCATACTTTATAAAACCAAAACCAGATTTATTAATAATACTTAACATGCTTATTGTATTATATTGTTAATTATAATGAATTAAATGAAACAATTAAACTACCTAATCTTTTGTTAACTGAAAGACTGAAATTAATCTTCAGAATATAAAGACTTCTTATCCAAAATGTTATGTCCTCATCATACAACAAAGTAAATTTTTTGAAATTTGTCACTTGTCTAAGCATCTGCTATTATGTATTTTTTGTTTTGGGGATGGTACAAGTTGATTATGAAATTGCATATTGTTTCAGATCTACATATTTTGTCAGAATAATAAATTTAATAGCTTAAACATGGTTTATTGCTCAATAGTAATATTAAATAATAGTTTAAATAATTTTTCAGTGATAATTTTTCACTAGGAATCTAGAAATCAAATTACTGAAAATGAAAACCACAATCCAATTAAGTTCATAAAAATTATTCTTAAATGTTTCAATTTTGCTTATGTACATTACAGGGATGCACAGATTGCACAAACGGCCGTTTTGTTAGTCCAAAACTGTCCCTGCAGAACTCATTTCAGATTCAAGTGAATTTTTTTCCCATTCAGTATTGACGCATTACCGCCTAATCTCAATTGAGATTCAATTATCCATTGGCAATTCCAGTAGAAGTTTGAATCTCAATCATACTGCAGATTTTCCTAATTTCACAAGTCAGTGGCAACAAACCTTGACCTTGATCACTGGAAACTGTTGCAGATCAACGTTATTAATATTTGTGATTTTATTAATATAAAGAGTCTAATAACAGCTATTTTTTGTAAAGGATTTTGTTTTGAGAAACAATAAAAAGTTGTTTTAATAGTGCGTGCATAATTGGATTTCAACGACATATTCTTGGTTCCATGTTACCAATGCTTGTAATATTTGGCGCAAAACTGGAAATAAACGCATTTTGCACCATTTAGCTTTGCTATGTTCGGTTTTCTTCGGAGTTCCGTATTTAGTTTAATAATTATTCCTTTCAATTTATTAAAAACACATTAAATTATTGGTAACACTATCCTAATGTTATCTATGTTTTTAAATATAGAAGTAGTAATTTTAGAATTTTCCGGAAACTGTGAAACATGACGAA
This sequence comes from Cyathermia naticoides, assembly GCA_033042655.1. Classification (NCBI taxonomy): domain Eukaryota; kingdom Metazoa; phylum Mollusca; class Gastropoda; order Neomphalida; family Neomphalidae; genus Cyathermia; species Cyathermia naticoides. Next base: position 4,312 of record JAUTWP010221645.1, on the reverse strand, counting down.
TGGCTACAAAATGTACCGATAAAATTTCAATTATTTTGCATCTCCTACTTTTTAACTTATCGTGTAAGATAGATATTTTCATAATTGTATTATAAAAAATATATTAAGATATTATAAAAAAAATTATTAACAATAATATTATGCTGTTATAAAAGTAATATTTTTAAATAATAAGGAAACTCTTCATAACTTTAGTCATAATATTTATAATTACAAACACAAACAAAAATATATGATAAATTTCATTATTTTAAAAAAGGGTTACGGAAACGAAAAGGGTTATACAAATATTTTTTGACAACCCATTAATGTGTTACTCAGAATTTTAATTTGTGCACCCCTGCAGTAGGCAGCATTTTATCTCCAGATGATCATTGCTAACATGGGATGCTATTGACTCTAATGTTCTGGAAATCCAAGATTCTGGTAGAATTTGAAAAAAAGGCTTTTCCCCCCGAACTATGAAAATAACAAAAAACTGGTATGTTGCTTATTGTTATCACTATTATATTATGCTGCATTTGGAACTAAAGAATGCTGGTTAATCTGCCTTATTGTGAATTTTAAAACCCTGAAGATACACTGTAGTAACACATGTATTTAGTCCAAAAATAAAAAATCTAGATTAGGGCTTGAATTTAAGAATTTGTAACAGCAATTTTGAAACTTTTTCCTTGGGTGAAAGACCCATGGACGGCAATTTTGATTAAACCTATGGCAATTTGTTAAAATTAAATTTTGCAACAAATAGAAGAGTTATTTTGCCAGTGGGTAAAAGCACATAGCCTACGGCAATTTATACAAAACCAGTGGCAATTGCCGCTATTAAATTAAAACCCTGTAGATACATTGAAACATTAATTTAAAATCATTAATAGGTTTAATTGCAATTATTATGTAAATATTCAGCCATGTGTAGAAAAAATGTTGCTACTCTAGCCAAATTCAGTGTGATTTTTTGTTAACACTTATGAAAATTAGTCAATATATTACCGCATTTAAAATCTTACACCTTAATATGCAATTTCTCATTTCTAAGGAAGTTATGTGAATACAAGTGGAAATCTGCTGCCACCATATAGTGGCCTGATAGTAATACTCTCGAAGTTAATTTTGATCTTATAATTTACTAAAATATTTTGGTCATACTGAATAAAATCTTGCTATATCCATCCCCTCACCTGGCATCACTGGTGTTCATTTTATCCAGATTGTGACAGAAATAAAAGGAACGTTTTCTTAAAACCTATGTACATTATTTAAATAAGCAACTACTAGAGCATCAAATACATAAGAGTTTACAACACATTGATCTTCAAAAAAAACCTACTTCCACCACACAATGTGGCTCCTATCTTTCAATTAGCATCTCAGGCAATTATCTACATTTGTGACAGATATTTAACACTAGTATCTCCCAGCACAAATTCTTGTGGCCTAACAAATACACCATTGCAGCTGGTACACATTAATGTCTTTCAGCAGCATTGAAAAAATTGCTTCATTACAATGACAAATATATTACTTTTTGGAAATCATCAAATAAGTGTATTTCAGTTAGTCATGCTGTATTTTATTTCAATTACAAGATCATATAGTTTAGGAATAAGGAATTATGATACGGGAGTAAATTTGATCACAAACACATTCAACCTGCACAATTTTTTTTAAGCAGCTGTAGGTCAAAGATAATTAATCTAAATTAAACCTAACAGAAATTCACAAACCATCATTCAATTTCAGAAGAAAATAAATAGTTCAAATGTTCCAAGTTTCAGTATAAATAAAAACCTAGTGGATATGTAGGTTATATTTAAATTGCTAATAAAATTGATGGAATTTGAACACCAATCACGATTAAAACTCACTTGAATCTAAAAAATAATAAAATATATAAAAACATTACATAATCCTTTTTTTCTAAAAAGAGAAATATTAAGAGCAACTTTTTAATTCCCAACATTCCCATAGCTTACTACAAGTGGAATACATTTCACCCACTAATCCATGAATAGAAAACAGCACATTCATCACAGCACTCAGGTATATGCCATCCTCAGAACACTCAATGCCAGAATTTATCTTACCTGGCAATTTATTTATGTCTAAACTAAGTTGTCTTTTTTCATCGTAAGTCATTGGCTTTGCATTATCATCATCGTCACTATCAAATGCTGGCACAGCTGAGGAAGTAAGCATTGCAGATTTTTTCTTTGATGAAGATCGACTATTAGTCCTCTGTCTTTTTGAACTAGGAGATTTCTGTTTAGATTTTTTCTTTGGTTGTTTTGTATTGTCTAAAGTCAAAGGAAGAGATGCAACTGGTGTTGATGGAAGTTGGGGAATGGGAGTAACTTCCAAGGATTTTTCCCGTTCTTTATCTTTTTCTCTGGTCCGTTTTTTCTTCTTTTTCTTTTCCCTTTTTTCTTTTAATCTGCTCATATGTTCCCTAGTAAGGTTAGCCAGTTGATCTTGTATTTTTTGAAACTGAAAGGAAAATAGAAAAGAGTTGTCTAGTGTTAAAGTTACACAAGTAGTTTTACTCATTCAAATTAGATAGAAAAAGAGTAATCAGAACAAAAAGACAGAATCATTTTTTCCAAAATGTCATTTCCATTCACTGAAAATGACAAAACATCAAATCCAGCTTCAAGAAGAAATGTCCATATGGAAATCAAATGACACGCATGGAGTCATCATGTTACTCATTTTTTCTCTCTACAGCAAATTGTGCAATAGCTAACCCAGGAGCGCACAGATTGCATGAACGACAGTTTCGTTAGCATGAGGGTCCCGCGAACCATCTTTGCATCAGAATTTTAATTTGTGCACCCCTGTAATCTCAAATTGTATTGGTGAATAACAATCCAACATAATAATATATAAATAACAAAATTGTAATACAAATAATAAACAAACATGCAGGCCTTCCTGAAAATCATCCATTCAGTAAATTATACACTAAAGATAAATTAGTACGGTCAAATAAAATAGCATAACTGATGCACAATCATTTTTGTCATTATGTTGAGTCTTACTTGTTCTTGGAGTTCTTTAAGTTGCTTTTCTCTTTCTTCTTCACTATCATCATCAATATCACTATCCTCTGAACCACTACTTGAAGACACATCACTAAGTTTTCCTATTTTATTGATAACAGTTAGCACTGGAGATTGATGTTCTGGTTCAGGTGGAGGTGGTGGCTCATCTGGCATTTTAGCATATTTCATTTCAAACACATCCTGCAAAAAGCCAAATAAATTATTAAACAAGATAAATTTATTATAATATCCATTATGATGGAATGGCTAGTGACATTTAAAGTAAGTTCCCAAAAATGTCTCCCAACCATTAATTGTTTGCTACATTACACTAAATGTATTATAAAGACGCCACACAAATCTTTAATTTTGTAATAAGCTCATCATGGATGAACATTGTTAGGTTGTTTTCTGTTGAATATTTCATTTTTTTTATTTGCCTGATTAATAAAAGTATTTATCAAAGAACATGCATCCAGTTTTGTTTTGTTCAGCCATTTTTAACAATAACAAAAAATGGTACAGGTATTTAAAACATTAATTGTCATATAATACCAGTATTTACAAAAACAAGTTTTATTATATTTTAAGCCACAAACAAAATTACCTGCAACTTTTTCCCCATCATTACAACATCACTATCTGGAGGATTATATCTGTAGCAGTTGGTAAAAATAACTCTTACATCCTCTGCCATTTCATTTGGAGTGGCATACTCACGGTTTTCTAATTTTCTCTGAAAAAAACGTTATGTTCAGAGTATGAATACAGAAATTTTTAATAGCAAATAATAAACAGATTTTAATGTGATATTTCCAATAATTTTAATAATTAAAAAAACAAATCTTTGAATTTGCAAGGAGATGAAGGGAGGGGTGTGGGTAAGTCACTTTGTACACACCAAAAAAAAAAAACTATTTTAAAAACGTATAAAAGCAATTAGTCTGAACATGCTCAATTGTTTACTTCTTACTGTCCAATTATGGAGTAAAAATTCCCCATCTGAATGTTAAAACTTTGAATGCCTGTACAACGAAAACCATAACGAATATCGACTGTACAGGCATTCAAAGTCGGTGTAAAGTTTAAAGAGCAACAGTAATGAAAAAAACAAATTACTATTGCTTGGTACCACGTATCACATTTATACTGTATATGAAGCACGCAAAATTTTGTGTTGATCACATGAATGGGTTTTTTATATTCGCAATAACCCATAGCCCTTTTTGCCCTGCCTTGAAAACGCTTTATCAAGCTAGCAAACTGTTACG
>JAUTWP010221534.1:0-15274 GCA_033042655.1 Cyathermia naticoides | reverse complement strand
TCCACCGCATCTTGGACAGGGGCCTGTTTTTACTCTTTTCTTTATCTTGTATAGAAGTAGTATCTGACTGAGCTGCAATGGGTCCTCTGGCCCTTGTGGACCCTTTAGTCAATTGTTTCCATTCCAGTTGGAAGTCCAGAACTGATATGATGACGGTTGTGAGGAAATGCATATGAAAGACCTGCTTCACTGTGTGATGATAGTGGATTTCCTCAGAATACAATAAGGCTCACATTCTATGTGTGTCATACCTAATTACTGTTTATTAAACACTTTTCTGATGGAGTGTTAAATAAGTAAATTACTATATCTACTTTTCTCGTAATTGGACAGTCACACTTGCACAAACAAATCATATAATTAAATACACATCTAGGGCCCATGCTAATAAAATCATTACAGTCTGGACTTAGGCTTCCACAACAGGCATTTCAAATTAAACCTGCAGATCTCTGGCTACTGGGGCATCATGCACTGCGTACTTTTACTTAAAACAGCCCAAAAAAAATTAATATGCATGTTTTACATGGTGTGAAAGAATTTAGTGGCATGTTAATCCTATACATACTTTACACTGGGCCAGTAGAAATTTTAATTTGGGCTATTAAAAAAGAAATATTTAGGAGTCCACATTTCTTTATTTTTTTCAATCTGAATGTGGCAATGAACTTTGGCTTTTCCCGGAGTTCATCGACAGGTCCCCAGAATTTGATGTTGAAGGGGGAGTCCACAATTCAATGCTTATTTTCCCCTTGCTTTTAATATTTACACCCAGCTGTGACACTTTCCTGACTGACATAAAATATATACCAGAGACAATTTGCTATGTATGCAATAAATGTGTTATTAATGGTGAATTTTATTTATTAATATTGTTATAAGGGAGATAAGATCAATAATGTGTCACGTACATCTGTGAATTAGCTATGTATAGGTTTTAAATCACAGCCATTACTGCCTGCATGCACTTGGCACAGTGTCACTAAATGCTGGAATCCGGATTGTGCCCTATATAACTTTGGTTTCTATGACTACACTAGTTCAGAATGAATGGATTACTGAAGTGATTCATGCTTGTCTCAAACAAAATATGGCAGCAATTTGTCAGTGAAAAAGTCCAGCTTTAAACTGATTGGTCAACTACATTTTAGCCTGTAGCGGCCTGTATGGTGTTAAGTTAATTAGAAGATGCATATTCTTGATGTGAAGAATATTTATGTCTTCAATGTATTGGTCTGGAGGTAATTTAGCTCTAAATATTCATTGACTAGGGTAATAAATATGCATAAATACGGGATAACATTGCTTGTTGGACTTGTTAGTGGGAAGAATTTCTATGTGGTCACTGAAACCCCATACTACAGACATGCTAACAGCAAAAATCAAGATGTTCTCAAAAGGAAATTTGGAAATGGTTGATCTCATACAATTAATATTATTGTAGGAGCCAAGGAAATTTTACAAATATTTGTTCAGGAATTTCTGTTATTATTGCAACATAGAAAAGGAAATTAAACTCTTTTTTTAATTATTATTTGTCATATTGCAATCAGATTGAAGGATTATTTTAGGTTTTTTAGTTAAACATGCAAATTTTGTGAAAAAATATTGCAACTGAAGAATTACTTTGTTGATAGAAAAAATACTGATAGGAAGGAAAACAGAACATGTGTTTGCATGTTGTTTATGGATGTGCATAGACATTATTTTTATGTGCTTGTGTCAGAAAACAGCATGATTCCCACAGCTCAATCTTCAAAGAACTTACAGAAGAGAAACAGACTTATTTTCTTAATCCAGAAACATTTTTTAACCAGTATGGTTCTGAAGAAATATTGTTTGTGAAAACAGTAAATGAAAATACTGGTATTGGAATCGATGGTGCTTTCTCTACAGTTTGTGGTGCTTTGGTGATTATATTCTGTCTTTTGTCTGCAGAAGAAAATCATCTGGAATAGATATTAGATTGGAGTATCCTTTCTGACATCTCTGCTGCTGATTACCACCTCCATTGGTCAGCTTGAAGCTATTCAAACAGAACAAAGGTCCATTATGTAACCAACTGTTACGTAACATCCTGCTGCCTTCACTGTGGGGAATTAACATCAGTTCTGGCATTTGGTTATTTACCAATTTATATCTTTAACTATCTTTCTCCAAGTGGAAATTCTTCATTCAGTCTGCTGTGGTCATTCTGTCAGGAACAATCTACTTCTCTTTGTGAACAGCATTTTGTAACCTGCATTTTGTGCAAGTAGTGGTATTTTGAGTGTAGTAATAGTATAGAAAGATACTGTAGCTCAGCCTTTTATATTAAGGTTATTTCGTTTTAACTTTTAAGATGCTTTTGAGTCCAGATCAGTTTCAACAACAATACCTAAGCTCTCTGTTACAGGTCAGTAAATGAAAATTGTAGTACTACTAGTAGTATTAACATTTAAAATTTGTTTGAGAACCTCATTAGCATTTTTAGAAGCTTGACCTATTAATGGCCTTTATATTTATGCCCTTATTAAAATAATAAAATAAGAATTGTTAACAAAAATAAAACCATGCACAAGGTATAGTTAATAGATTAAATACAGGAAAATATATTTACATTGATACTGGTTTAAGACTGCACATATTGCTTTCTAGGTGATAATTATAAGATTAATCCATCACACATAAACCATGCAGGTCTATAATATTAGCTCTACTCACTAATGAGACTAACATATTGCTTTTGTAGACCATTTGCATTTCTGTATGTTGTCATGTGGCATCTAACTCTAGGGAAATGGGATTTCTATTATAACCTTGATATGCGCCTGGCACTGGCAGACCTGTTGTTCAGTATGATAATGATACTTGCTAACAATACCGACCAACAATACCGACCATGAGACAACTCATCATCAGTGTTGAGACAACTAGGTCCCACTGTCAAGCCACTTAAGTCTAGTGATATCTTAGATAGATGATTGGAAAGTAGGAGATAAAGAGAGCCTCAGTGATTCATGTTCATTCATTGAATTGATAAAATATAAGATGGAGGTTTCAATTCCAGGGCTGAACTGTCTTGAATTTGGCTGAGTTGTCTCTGTCCGAGTTGTGCCATTGATCCAAGTTGTCTTGTTATATAAAAATACATTTTATAGTTCAATATAAATACAAATAAGAGCGTTTTCGTTGCTGATTCATCAAGTTAAAGATCCAGTTTTGAGAAATACTGTTTATTTGCAGGCTGATACCCATGTGGTGTGATGGGTATATACATCCCACTTTCTTCCAAAATATATACCTGTATGTAATAACTAATATAAATTATTATCTTTTACTCTTTAGAGGTACAGAATACACTTTATTCTTTCTTTATTAAAATGCATTGCTCACAGTAGCATGTTTGAGTTGGGCATTTTGTTTTGTAGGTTGCCAAGAAGGCATGACCATTTTTATTTTTTGGCCCTGCAAGTTTCTGCACCAGATACATTGTTTTTGTTATAAGAACAAGCAATGTTTTCATTACAAATTAGTGATTTCAACAGTTTGGCAATAGTTGTATACAGCAACTGTAAATGTGTAATTATTCAAATTTATATCTGGTACCCATTAATGCATTTTTGAGATAAACCAATAATGAACATCACATAGAAATTTATGGAATTAAGCTTTCACAAAGATGGCATCTGTTGCCAAAAACATTGGAACCACTAATTTGTAATAACATGATCATAGACTGCTGTGCAACATGTCTGGCATATTATTTATTGTAGGGATGTTTCTTTACTATGGGGAGTGCATGTGTAGAGTCTGGTTAGCATCTCAACATTTTATTTATAAATTTCACTATTGTCTGTTTCAGTATACTGAAATTACTGAAACACATGTTAAAGAAAAGTAAAAAAATAGTGTATTGATTCATGTTAAAAGATGAAAAAAGAAACCATGCAATTTACCTAAAAGGAACCCATGTGCAAGAAACAGTATACTTATGACCAATAAGCATGGCACTGTTAGTAAAAACAACATATATCAGACATTAGAAGATGAAAAAATTTGTAGAAATTTTATTTACAGTAAAAAAAACAATGTACATGCTCAAAACACTATTGACCTGAATTCCAGTTAACTTTTTCTTAGTTTAAAATGATTATAAAATAATTTTCCCCTTATTTATGTGAGAATCAGTTCTAGCAGTAGCAAGAAAATCTATTGTTAATTCTTTAAACCAGTTGCTTCATTATTTATGACAGTAGTGTTTTCTATTTATTTACTTTCATAATAATTCTGGAAAGGAACCTATACAGATTCCATTTTCTCATTCATAAGAATAGTGTCTGCATCAAGTAGATACAATTCTGTTTAATACTGATAGCCTATTTGTTTAATTCAAACCATTCTGCTTACTCATTATTCATAAGAATAATTACAAACATCTGTTGTGTAAGGGTTGCATATAGCTGTTAATTAGCATGTATCATTAGATTTTAATCAGCCATCTGTTGTGGTATATAATGCTTGTATTAATACTATTATACCACATTCTGTTTGCACCAGCTTGGTTGGTTTCACATAGACAATGTAATCTGTACCAGTGAAAGTTAATGTAATTCATCCTACTCATAGACAAAAGTCGGCCATTGGGAGAAGCAAATGTTGGAATTTGAGAGTGGAAAATAATTATTAATAATTAATGTCTGACATTCTCATCGGTCAAGTCAGACTGTACCATTCATTTGGGAGGGACTTTTATTAGTGCTCTAATTCATGTGTGCTCTCATATCACAGTGCCTTTCTTTCATTTGATGCTTCAGCAATCTTCCCTGCTTCGGTTTTAGTTGTTATTTTGTCTTCTTCCATTTAATTGTCTTCACTTTAGTACCACTTACTTGGATATGTATTTTCTACAAGCGTAGATAATTTGGTGATTATACTATAGTGTGTTCATAAAAGTTCATCCTGGCTAGAGAACTGGAAGATCTCAAAATTATTTGGGTACATGGACATTGAGTTGCAGGCTGTGGTATGTCAAACTGTTCATATTATGCATGCTGAGAAACTCATGTTTTCTTTGATAACATTTATAGGAATGTTTTTAATGCATCTAATTAAAAAACAACCAAAGCATTTAGTCATTCAAAAATTGTGATCAAATGGCTGCTTGTTTGTTAGGAAACCTTTTGTATGAAAACATTTAATTATTTACAATGCAGTTTCTGAAACTTATTTCCTGTAATGGCAACTATAAAAATTAATGTATGGAAAGTTACTAACAAAAATAATCTTAGGTAATCTATATAGATTCATAAATATACAGACAATGGACCAAAAGGTATTGTTTTACAAAAGCAAAATTGGCGTAAAGTTAACTAATGCTGAAAATTTTCATCTAATGATCATTGCTCTAACCATCCAAACAGTTCTGACTTCATACTGTGAATTATATGATGTGATACTTGATGCCACTGATAATAAATAGTGTGTCTGACTTCAAAATGCCATCACGAAGCTGTGTACACCAGTTTGACATGTTAATAAAGACCAGTGGCAGATCCAAAAAATCCAATTAGTGGGGCCCCCAATGACATTAACCTAAGTGCCACAAAAGTTCCCGAAAATATTTACAACGTAAATAAATAGAAAAATCAAAAAATTTAGGGATGACCTCTCCCCTCCTCCCCCATAGATCTGCCACTGAAGACTAATAGAAACCTCATGTTTACTCTTACTTTATCTTGTTATTGCATACAGTTGGTCACGGGAGATATAATCAGCAAGTCATATTAGTTACCATATAGATTCTGGTGACTAAATCTTACAATACATGTTTGTATTTATGACATTTTTTTTATAAGATTATAAAATGTTGGATATTAATAAAAACAAAATATTATTGGCACTTAAAAATAGTTTTGTTTTGGTATCACTTAAGATACTGTACTATAAATTCATTGTATATAAAACTAGCTTTATAAAGAGAAGAAATACATACATAGACGCACACAATCACACTAACACACATGATACCTTAGTAGACAAAAAGTAGTCTTTAAAATCAATAATTTACTAATGGTAATAATAATTATATATAAAATTATAAAACTATCTTTCAACAGTTTTAAATACTTAAGTATATATCATATGTTATTGTTATATGATTACAGCATTTAATAACAAGAAAATAATTGTCATTGTGGATGATGCATTGTTTATGTTAATGACTTATATAATGATTTAATAATATGTACATAAATATCTTATTAAGAGAATTGGTGAAACCCCCCATTGCCTAAAATTGGCTGTAATTTATTAAACATTTGGTTGACATTTTAATAATTGTGACAATTATGAGTTATGTTCATAATTAACATTGTTTGAAAGTGCGTAATAGTGTAAGCTCACATCTGTGAGATCGGTTAGATTCCTTCCTCCTTTCACTGAGGAAGACCATCCCATTCCGAGTGCTCTTTTCAAGCATCAGCTGTTTCCTGATGTGGGTAAGCAAGCATTTGTAAAGTGGATCTTTATAACCTTTTATCATATAATTTATAGCTTCGTTTTATTAACAGATCTGTTACCATAGAGATAGAATATCAGTTACTAGTATTTTTGCAGTTTTGCTGATGTTGGTAAGCAAGTATTTGTAAAAAGTTTGTTTTTAGTGTATATTAAGAACCGTATGTCATCTATACCTTCATTTTATTAACAAATTTGTTACCATAGAGACAGAAAAGTCAGAATATCAGTTACTGGTATTAGTAGTACGGTAATAGTGTTTTTGGAGTTTAGCTAATGTTGGTAAGCAAGTATTTGTAAAAAGTTAGTTTTTAAAGTGGATATTAAGAACCGTATGTCATAATTTGGAGCATCTTTTTATTTACAAATCTGTTACCATGATAGAGAAAGACGATCTGTTACTGGTTATGTTAGGTTTTGTGGAATTTTTGAATTCCAAAAACTTTGTCATGGATTATTGTTATTAACACATGTTTTGTCATATGATATAGAAAGTAATCTACTAGTATTTTTCTTTATTTTAAGTATCGTAATTTTTTTTTAAGAATATCTTTGTATCATTTTATATTTTAAGATTAATTTCTTCTTTATTCATGGTTTTGACCATATTTAATAAGCAAAGATCATGTGTTTGTTTGGTCCACTGAGAAGGATCAATTCAACGACCGGCCACTTCAAAGGCAGGCACACTATGGACAGCTAGATCCCGATCCACTTATTTACAAAGCATCGTAATAGAGATGTTCATAAATTATGTGTAACATATGTATATTTACTAGTACTAATAGAACATTGTAAACACTCATTTATACTGGGTGCAGCATGTGTGTGGGTAACCCAGCTAAATAAGTTTAGAAATATTCTGCTTATTTTGGACTGGTTTTATACTACAATCCAGCACTTGGTATTGTTGTCTGTCATCACCTAGCTCTTGTTAATGTGGCTTATCACCAGTACATTTATACTGAATGGCGGAATGCAGTTGTCTGTAATAAGCTTACATTACCCACCCTCAGTCAAATAGAATATATTTGTACATTTTCAGATAGCGTTGATACATACATGTGCCTTTAAAACAGCAGGAAATTCTATTAACAATAACATATGTAATATATAAAAGAAACTGTTTATTTTTAAACATACCTGTAATTTCAGTGTTCCTCATGAAGTTAAAATTGTTAATGACTTTTTAATTCCATAAAATGATTCTTACCAACAGAATTCTGTTTTTATACCTTTTGTTCTATTTACTATATTGAAAATTTTTCTTAATACATCTGACAAACTAAAATGTAATTAGCCTCACTATCTTAGTATCTTAGCCTCAGATATTTTTTACCTATAGTTTGCGACAATCAATATCAATCACATATTAACAGGCTTAAATATACTCTTTTTTTAGATATAATTTGGCTGTGACTTTAGTCAGAAGCAATGGCAAGAATAATTGGCATACTTAATCCTTCATAGAATTTATTTTACATTCTTCAAAATATCTGTTGAGGTGTGAAGTCCATCAACAGTAATGAACACATCTGCTTTTGATCATTGTTCTATTCCTAATGGAAATGAATAGCAAACCAAGTGGGTGTTAATTTGTTATGTAATAGATTGGGTCCACTCTGAAAATAGGACATCAAAGTAATCCCTTTTTGTAGTTATGTCGTGTTTGGCAATACTTTGTGACTAATGAATGTAGATTCTTCTTATGGTTGATTTTTATGTAAATGATTTGTGAAAATACATCAATTCTTTGTAATGCTGTAATGCATTATGAAATGGGTACACTATTTTTTTTTTCAAGGAATCTTCAATTTTTGAAACAAGTAATCATCACATTTTTCATCTTCCTTTCTTATTATCATTATTTGCAGTAGTTTATTTATACAGATCAGTGACTGTTAAATAGTTCTTTTGTACAAATAGTGTATGACATCATGAACTTTATCTGGATTTGACAAAAACCTTTGGATCCTGGCTGCGATTACATAACATAGATTGACTTTGGCTAACTTTTTGTTTTCTTATTTTGCAGCACATGGTGCAGAATCAGATGACTCCCACATACACATATCCTCAGGCAGCAGGAGTTCCGGGAGGAGTAACGGGAGTTCCAGGCATGACAGGGTTGGAGGAGTACCATCATCAGGTCGTGACTCAGGCAGCGACCATCGCCGCACCAGGCGAGCCGCAAACGCCTGCCTACACAATGCCTGCTGCTGTCACAACTAATGGTGCCATTGAGCAGCAGACGGTAAGGGGAAGACCCCTGAATGTACGTTAAGTCTAAAATGTTGCATGTCCGTCGGTGTGGTTTCAGTTTGTGCTGGTTCGCTGGTTCCATCGTTTGGTGTTGGTTGGTTACCTCTTGTTAACTACCATGTCAGGTTTGAGTTTTGGCATGCCTTTTTGGTTTGATTTTTGTTTCCTGTAACACCCGGGGATTCTTCACACTGATTTAACTATGTTACATCAAGATAAAGATTGATATTCAACCCTCTACTCGTTATTATGTTCACAGACATGTTAAAATTTGTAAAATAAACATTAAAAAACCCAACTTATAGGGCCAGCTACATTTCCAACTGGATAATACTAATGTAAATCATACTGTACCAGTTCCAAAAAAATGATAATTCTGTTTCATGAAACTATGGACTCAACTGGCTTAAAATTTGAAATTTATAAACATTTAAATGAAAAAATAATAATGCATGCAAAATACTAAATTTTAGGCTAAATGTAAAAAGATGGGTTTTTCTTTTGAAGTAATTTGGGAGACATACTGTTGTGCATCAATTATCAAAATGAGAATGCATGGACAGATATTTTATTAATTCATTAGTGAATATTTTTTTGTATTATTTTGTTCCATGTACTGTTTTAGCAATGAATGTCGACACTGAGCTTGCATTGGATTTTATCTTGAAGTATATTTCATCATATTGCATTTTGGGGTTGTTGATAGCACTATTAGTCTCAATGTTCCAAGGATGGGGAACTAATCGTAGTCATTTTACTGTGTTAAGTGTATGTTGTTTTTATATGAGACCACCTTGCTGGAATAATGTCAATCATGTTTTATCTATAAAATCAAATCCCGGGAGTAAAATATTGGCAGAATATTAAAGAACTTTTAGTGCATAATAAAATCAGAAACGTTATAAAAAGAAACATTTGGGATTTAAATTTGTTCTAGAGACAGCAAAGTCTTGATATGTACACCATAAACCTAAAATATCTTAAATATTTGCTGCCCAACCACAAATAACCATACAGATGAACAAACAAACACGAGTAGAACATGGTTTGTTTGGTTTTCTGACATTTCCATGTTATTACTTCTTTAAAGTTCTTAGTAGCTATATAGAAAATTCCCCTAGAGTATGAACAAGCCATATCTAGAAAAGTTTCCTATTGGGTTCATTTAACAGTAATTTGTTCTCACGTGCACTGGAAGGAATATTACTGGCATCTTTGAAGTAGCTTCCTGTTGGCACTTTCAAATGGGCATTTGTTTCAAAACTAATCATTGGAGGCATTAGATGTGATTGCTGCTAATGTCTTTTCATGTAGTGGCTTTTGAGTGATATTTCTCAAGAGTAGACGAAGAAAACATTAGAATTCTTAAACTCTCTGCATCGCTTTGCCAAATAGTTGACAAGAATGAATGGTTGTTTAACAACACTCAAGCACAAACTAAAATATAGACATAAGTTGTTGTATGCCATGCTAATGGTATGGTATGAATGAAATGATTCAGTGCTGTCTAAACCGGATCAAGTAAAATGTCTGGTTTTCAACGGTTAGATTTACTCTAAATGGACACATTGGGACCGAATTGTTTGTCTGGTTTAGAGGGGATTTTATTTAGAGGGGGTACGGTTTAAAGGGATTTCACTGTAGTTTAAGTTCTAAATGAAGTAAAAGCTGGCTGGTCTTTGCTTGAAATGTTTTAATGGAAAATGTTTCTAAATTGACTTGTTATTCAGTACCAGCTTGCAAGCGAAACTTTGCTATTTTCTTTTTTTATCATTTATCTTTTGCAGATTTGATCATTTAGTTACTTTATTTTAAATAGATGAAAAATTGCTGTTAAATGGATTTAAAAAAAATTGAATTAATAAAACAATAGTGAATGAAATTTTTAATCTCAATCAAAAAAATCCAAAAACATAAAACCATTTAGTCATTAGTTAATATTTACAAATGTTTGTAAATATTTATACATTCTGTTTATTATGTTAAATGTTTATATGCAGTGAAGTTTATGTTATTTATCTGTAGCCAATAAATATGTATGGATTGAATATTCTGACTTTTAGATAATTAGTTAGTTATGTATGTAATACTCAAACGGCCTGTTGACATTGTGTGTTGAGCCAGATGGTTCTGATTATGTGGGTGGTACAGAATGGAACAGGAATGTTTTCCAGAGACCTGCTTGTTAGTCATGTACATTCTGTGATCCTGCTATTGTTGGCAGCATGCATACTTGAGACGACATCCAGTACAACAGTAATACCATGTCCCTAGAGCAGGAAAAGATTCTTTAAAAATGGCTTTGTTTAATACACAAGTAGGAAGCTAAAATAAGTATAGAGATTATTCTGATGGCAGGAAACTGCCACTAATCTTATTAACACAGCATGCATATTATTGAATCTAAGTGTTTTGTGGTTTTCTGTGTTTCGTCCACATTGTATGAATTAAAATTTTACCCATACTTAAAACTAAGTGTTATATGTTACCCGTTTAATAAAGAAATATGTTTTTAAAGGTGTCTTTATGTCCTGAATTGGCTTCTATATAGTTCTAACATTAGAAAGAAAAAGTACATAGTGAATGAGAAATGTTAGTCACCAACACGGCTAGCTTGATATTTCAGTGTTGACTGAACAGGCCAATAGTTGAAATGATTTTCATATCTACAGAGCAGAGCAATATATCATAATAGTAATTATGCGTAAATGTCACGGACAGTACAATAAATACTTCAAACGAGATTGATGACCACTTCGGTCGTCATTGCATCAGTGCACACACAAGAGTCTTTCTATAATGGATGAACATGCATGTATATTTTCAATAGTTCAAGATCTTCAAAAGACAATTTGAAACATAAGAATGTGTGTACAATGCACTCTGTGCAAACTCAATATATCAGTATAAATCAGATTCATTTTGTAGTCCATGACTGACTTTATAACACTATAAAATATGTCTAACCCAGCTCTGTTATTTAAAAAAAATTCTTTGTCATTAACACATGGGACACAGCTTGGGACCGTTTGAGATAATTTTCTGTCCAAAGTCAGATGTGTCTATGAAAATTTGGATATTACTGAGACCTTTCTTGCTAATTAAAAAGAGCAGCTTGTGTTGCAGCAATGAGTTTCTTCTCTACATCCAGATTACATCAGATATACTAGCCTTTTGTTTATGAGGGTAGATTTGGGACATGGTTTTGTAATTTTTAAAAATTCTTATCATTAAATACACAGGTTACTATTCAGTACTATACCAAGTTTTTAATAACTTTCTGAATTATTTGTTAAACACTACTGTGTACACCCTGTAACAATGCTAAATACCTAACATTTGTTGATTGAAACAATATGCTGGGGTGATGTTAAACATCACTTTTTTCTTGTTGATCATGGATCTGGTTTAGACATTCCACTGGGGGTATACATACAAGTTATTAAAATGCATCGGATAATATATTTTTAATGCTATTCTTCTTTTCTTTTTATTAAATTCTTCATTTCTTGATATTAGTCTGATTATTGTTACCAGTTCATTAAAACATCTAGGCTGCCAAAGCTTCAATCAACATACATATAAGTTATAACTCCCATAGAATGTAGATATTATATTTAGTTTTTACTTAGTAATTTTCTCCAGTTTGTGTTACTCACAAAATATATTAATGGATTGTATAGCAATTAGCATGTTTATTTTTGTTGTACTAATCTACATGTATATTAATACTGATTTAAATTTCATAGTACTAACACACCCATATCTGCATGAGTAATATTCTAATCTATATTAATAATATTATTTTAAAATATTATCAGTTGATTACAACTTATGTTTAGTTAGTAATATTTATTTATGCTATTGCTTAAATTATTTTAAATAATATTTTATTTCTTTTCATTACCATGCATGATTTTCTTTTTCTGTGTTTGTAGTTAGTATAAAAAATATTTATAATTTATATTTACAATTTGTAACACCAAGATCTTTCATTTATATTTTCTCAATATAGGATTTTATTATGAATTGATCACAAAAAGTACTAGTAAAATCAAGTTAAGACTGTTTTCAGTCAATATGAAATAATTATTTCAGTACTAGCATTAGAGTTGTATACTTTCATTCAGTCAAGTTGGTTAATTCATTGATATGTTTATGTGAGGAATATTTTATTTAAATAATCATTTATATACAGATACATACCTTACTGTATTCATTAATAATTTTATTCATTGATTTATTAACAATAAATTTCAGATTCTAATAATTTTAATTTAAAAGAATTATTTAAAACTGATATATAAATAATTGCATTAGTTGATATGAAAGTTGAACCAATTATTTCAATATTACTAATCACTTAATTTACGTTCATTTTTTTAAACCACAAGTTTGCTGTTTTCTTGTTCACAGCAAACAGATTTACCCACAGAAGGTGAAGTCCAACAGTCATCACCCACACCCACATCATCACAGCCAAACACAGGACCAAAGAGATTACATGTGTCAAATATCCCATTCAGATTCAGAGAAGCAGATCTAAGGCAACTACTAGCGGTAAGGATGCTTTTACAAACTTATGTGCAATGTTCCATCTATTAGCTGTAAGGATGGTTATACAAACTTATAATGTGCAATTTTCCTTGGTTTTTAGTGGTAAGGATGGTTATACAAAGTTATGGGCAATGTTCCATCTATTAGCTGTAAGGATGGTTATATGGTATGGGCAATATTCCATCTTTTAACAGTTAGCATGGTTATACAAACTTAAATTGGACATTTTCCATCTTTTAGTTGTAAGGATGGTGTAAATACAAACTTAAATTGGATATTTTCCATCTTTTAGCTGTAACTTGTAAGGAGTGGTATGTAACTCAGTGGTAGTGTCTCGCTTAGATCCTACGATTGATCCAATTTATGGACAAATTAGGCTATTTTTAGTCTGTCTGTAGGGAATATTAAAAAATCTTTGCTTCTAATTGAAAAGTCTTACTGTCTATGACGTTGATTTTATGAAAGTTTTATTATGGAAGGGATAGTTTTTGTTAATATTCATTTTACATATAAGGGTCCATTAAAATATTACATAGTGCTATTTTATTAAAATTAGAAAGTCCATACCCCTTGAAACACATTGAAATAGTAGACTATAAAGGTGCATGACGCTTGGACTTACAACACCAGTGGTAATGGCCACTGGTGCCGCCATTAAGTAAATGCATTTCACTGTGATTCTGTCTTTTGAATTTGTCTTTTGAATTTGTCTTTACGTAATTTTTTTTATTTCATACAGTTTGGTCCTATTCTCGATGTAGAAATTATATTTAACGAACGGGGCTCAAAGGTAAGTTCTCTTATTTATTGATTTGTTTCAAATGAAAACAAATATGCTGAGGAGATGTATATAAAATATTGTTACATTCCAACTCTTAAAGTTTAAACCATTTTAAATATTTAAATAGTATTTTTTAAATATTTGTTTCATAATTGGTATATCAAAGGATGTGGTATGTTCTGTCCTGTCTGGGAAAAAATATATAAAAGACTCCTAATAGTTAATTAATAAAAATACTTTGTTGTGAAACCAATTATTTTTTAAACTGTTTCTTAAGTAATAGATGCTGATAAAACAGGATGTTGAGGTGAAAACGAATTCCTTTCCTTTTGAGAAGAGTAATCTTGTAATAGAGGTAGCAGGTGTCTAGACTGTTAATACAAGTCATTTTGTACTAAATTAGATGATTTGTAAGAACAGAAACATGACCGTTTAAGATCGATGACATCTTACTAGAGGTGGCCTGTTGGGCATGTTTGACTGCAGTTAAGTTTTCTTGGTCTAAAGAATGATGTTGTTGTTAACCTAAAAGAGTCAATCTCTGTCAATAATATATAGGTTGTTCATGGCCATGCAAAAGCAGAACTAATGTTCCTGCGTGCACCTAATTAGTTGTGTCATTATCCAGCATATTCTCTGCACACTGTGCCACTGGGCAGATCTTGGTCTGCTAGCTACCAAGTATTGATCGCGAAACTTGCAATTTGGTGCAATTCTACTACACAATTGATCAGGTAGTAGGCAGACAGGCTACCATTATCCATTGTCTCATCTAGTTAAATGTTGAAAGAATATATAATCTTTTTCTTGAAACCTATAAGTATCTACAGTGATCCGTATAAAGGAAATGCTTTGGTTAATTATTAACAAAATTTGCCAGATAATCCCAAAATTGGAATATTAAACTTCTTTCCTTGATGATTTTTTTTTATAGTGGTTCACCAGCTTAATGCTTATCATGTTTATAATCTTCTTCAGGAATATAATTGTCTCTTCAATTATATCTGTTACATGATTTAAAACTATGTTTAGACAAATTAAAATTAAATAAATTTTAAGAAGTGGGGTGGGGGTATCCCTAAAAATGTAGATATTGATATAAAAGTTTGTTTTGTTTAACGACGCCACTGGAACACATTGATTTTTATCATCATCGGTTATTGGACGTCATTCATA
>JAUTWP010221423.1:0-15291 GCA_033042655.1 Cyathermia naticoides | reverse complement strand
ACCCCGTGCTGTTAAATGCGTACTGTCTCAGATTTGCGTCTGTCTATAGAATAGATCATACAAGACCCCGTGCTGTTTTAAATGCGTACTGTCTCAGATTTGCGTCTGTCTATAGAATAGATCATACAAGACCCCGTGCTGTTTTAAATGCATACTGTCACATATTTGCGTCTACCGGTCTCCGTGGCCGAGTGGTTAAGCTATCGGACCAGGATGGTAGGTACTGAGATCGAATCTGTCAGTCAAGGCATGGGATTTTTAATCTCGGTACCGACTCCAACTCAAAGTGAGTGCTCCGTAAGGCTCAATGGGAAGGTGTTTCCACTTGCACCGACCAGTGGTTCCATAATTGGTTTAACAAAGCCCATGGTTAGTGCCATCCTGTCTATGGGAAAGTGCATAATTATAAAAGATCCCTTGCTGTTTATCGAAAAAGGGTAGCCGCACTAGTGTGGCGGTAGCGAGTTTACTCTCTTCTACTAACATTAATATCTGTCCTGGACAAACATAGGAATCTGAGGTGTGTGCCCTTGACAGCGTGCTTGAACCTTAATTGGATGTAAGCACGAACATAAATATAACTAACGATTTGCGTAGGTCTACAGAACAGATAGAAGACCCCGTGCTGTCAAATGTGTACTATCACAGTTACAACGTTTGAAACCGGTGGCAGTCGCCATAAACTAAATTCTAGCACTAACTGAATGATTTATGAAGCAATTTTATGTTATAATTGTTCATAAAGGCACTTATAAACAAACCAGACCAAGAAAAGATCAATGCTAATAGTAAATTGGGCGAATGTATTACGTTCCACGCTGTCATTAGCAGGCGATTCAGTGCCACAGGTTCGAGTCTCGGTAACGGTTTGAGGACATTTGTGAGGCCAGAAGGTCTTTCAATATCCCCTGTGCCAGTGCGTCTTTGAATAAACAGTAGACCTCGCATATAACGGCCTTGCATAAACCGGATACTCGCCTATAATGTACTGAATCTGGAAGTCCCGATACACGTGTAACACAAAACGTATGATGTACGTATAACAGACAAAAATAGCTGGTCCCAATTAGTACGTTATATGCGAGTTCTACTGTATGTGTGTAATTTAAAGCTGGTACACATTCAATATAATAGAAATATTCATATATATAAAACAAGGAACGGGATGTAGCTCAGTATGTAGCGTTTCCGCCTTTGGTCAGTCGTCGGAACGATCCTTCTCAGTGGAGAAGAGGAGATAACTACCATATTACTCTTTAAACCTTACATGCAAAATATCCGCTGGTCAGAAGATAAACGAGGTTAAATACGTTATACGCTCTTCATAAATATCGCCTCTGGTTTCTTCTGGAAATAAGGGAGCGGGATGTTGTCCGCCTTTGAAGCGGTCGGTCGTGGGACCGATCCTTCTCAGTGGACCCATCTGCAGTTTGGGCTATTTTTCGTTTCAACCAGTGCTCCACAACTGGTTCAATAAAAGCCGTGGTATGTGCTGTCCTGTCTATGGGAAAGTGCACATAAAAAATCCCTTGCTGTTTATCGAAGAGTAGCCTATTTGGCGGCAGCGGGTTTCCTCTAAAAATGTGTCAAAACGACCATATGAATGACGTCCAATAGCCGCTGATAAGATACAAAATCAATGTGCTCTAGTGGCGTCGTTAAATAAAACAAACTACTTTTAAAGAGGAAATTTCGAAATCGAGATGTTCATAAACGCGATTTTAGAGCAAATTGGTGCTGGCTTGCAAGTTACAAAGATGGTGGTCCGACCAAAGTTTAACCGACCTGCAATGCAAAACGTAAAGTTTGTTTTATTTAATAACTCCAATAGAGAACATTAATTGGTTTTTAAATCATCGGCTCTTGGATGTCAAACATATGATCAGTCTGACACATTAAAAAAAAACATCTTCCGCCACATAGAACACTCTTTTCGATAAGCAGCAAGGTTTTTTGTATGCAGTTTCTCACAGAGAAAACCCATATCACAGCCTTTTATAAACCACTACAGTGCCCTCCTTTCTGTGAGGAAGTGCATATAAAAGACTCCTTTCTATATCGGAAAGAAAAGCCTATATGGCGGCAGCGAGTATCCTTTAAAGAAATGTGGCAGAATTACCATAATATGTATGACGCCCAATACGTGATAAGATAAAAATCAATTGTGCTCTTGTGACTTCCTGTCCATGTTCGAACATCGTGCCCAGGAGGTGCGTGCTTGAACACTTTTGTGACGTAAGCACGTTAAAAAAATTCCACTTCCATGTCCGCTCTAGTGGTGTTATTAAATAAAACAAACTTTAAAAATAAATATCTCGCTCTTGGCGAAGTCAGAGCCTGTGCCTACGACTGGCGTGCTTGAACACTTCTGTGATGTAAGCACTTTAAAAATTATGCCACTGGCACAACATATCTCGCTATATTAATACGATATCGTAATCTCGTTCATTGTGAAGCATATGGACACGCCAATAACGTGAATTACAGTCATTGTGCCCGTCTACACAACGAGAATGTGTGTGGCTGGTATTTCTCCACAAACGTAAAGCGATTTTAATTCACTATTGATATAACTGTGACGATCATAAATCGTTAATATTGCCAAAGCCGGATTACTGCCACTCGTGCACAATTAATTGACAATGTCGGTGACTAAGTCGCAATTTATTATTACATGAATACTTTCAGCGTTAATCAGGAGTGGGATCTAGCTCAGTCGGTAGCATGCCCACCTTTGCAGCGGTCGTCGTCGGATCAATACTTCTATGTGGACCCATCTGCAGTTTGGGCTATTTTCCGTTCCAACAAGTGCTCCACAACTGGTTCATCAAAGGTGATGTCCACATATCCTATGTGGCGGGAGCAGGTTTCATCTAAATAAATGTGTCAAAAATGATCATATGATTGACATCCAATAGCCGCTGATAAGATAAAAATCAATTGTCCCCAAAGAAAGTTTGTTTTGTTTAACGACGCCACTAGAGCACATTTTTTATCTTAGCGGCTATTGACCGTCATTCATATGGTTATTATACATTCAGAACAAGCTGTTATAGCAGACGCATGTCTTGGGCACCAGTCATTACATTATTCATCTCCTTGGTCCAAGAAAGCTTAAAGTATACATTCAGATCAAGCTGTTATAGCAGACGTTCGTCTTGTGTCCCAATTATGACATCAGTCAATTGTGTGGTCCAAGAAAGCTTAACGTATACATCCAGAACAAGCTGTTATAGCAGACGTTTGTCTTGTGTCCCAATTATGACATCAGTCAACTGTGTGGTCCATGAAAGCTTAAAGTATACATCCAGAACAAGCTGTTATAGCAGACGTTTGTCTTGTGACCCAATTATGACATCAGTCAATTGTGTGATCCAAGATAGGATGTCACAATAACCATGTTTGACATCTAATAACTATTGAATCATCAAAGTGCTGGGATGTCGTTAAACAGACGTACTTTTCCATTTCACGTCCGTTTAATCTGCATGGGCCAACTACAGAGCAAGTGTATGAAGTTTTTATTTTTAGCACGGCTTTAAGAGTTACTTCCGGTGAGAAAATTAAAAAGTAGAACAGGAAGATGAGACGGAAACTGATCCATTTCCTCAGGGAGAAATCATTGCGTGGAATTCTTTTTAATTTTTTTTACTTTGAAGTTTCCTAACAAGCTGATTATTAATGTTTTTTAAATCTCTCGAAACAAACGAACGAGATATTTAGTCGTATGTCAACCATATGAGATTTCCGACACATTGTCTAGATCCAGCGGAAGAGCAGAGATTCACTTCTAACGGGTTTCAATTAGCAGTTAGGGATTCAGATGTGTAGGAAAAAGACACCGAAACGTAACACAAAAACAGATAAAGGCACAATAAGCTATTAAGTAAGAAAGAAAGATAGAAAGAAAAAGGTAGGGATATTTTGTTTAATGACTACTCAACCGTTGTTTAAACAGAATCTATTAGGAAAAAGAGAACGACATGTTTGTTTAATGACACCCAAACATTGTTTAATCAACAACTATTGGGTTTTAATTACTAGTATACAGTGTTTACGACACATGGTCACATAAGAAAACCGACACCTTTACAGTCTACTCATTTCTGGACTGGATTTGTTTTTAACATGCCTACATAACTAAAATGTTCAAATGCGCCCCTCCTGGGCACGATGTCCGACGATGCCAGACACCCTACCCAGGACGGGAAATACTATTTTCAAACAGGAAGGATTTTTATATGCATCTCTCCACAGACAGGATATGACTTACCAGGTTAATATTATATCTATAGTGTAATTTGTCTGTGTATCATATATTTCTATCTTAATGTCTTTAACGCTGTATGACTTGAACATTATGATGCCTTCTAAAAATGTCTATATTTTTATATTCCTGTTGAAGTTAATTATATCTGAGGACATCTTGTACTAGTAATTGACAACGTGTAAAACCTCGCCGCAATCTCAGAGTAATGGCCGCCCTGCCGGATGCACTTTACGACATAACCATATTCCAAAAATGGATGGTGTCATAAATGAAGTTAACTTGCAGATTTATGAAGTTATTCCACGTCCTATAAGCCGTTATATGTCCATTAAAAAGAATGCTTTCCTCTTTTGTGATCCGGGCACTGCGAGTCGGGGCGAGACCAGGTGCTGTCTGTTAATGGCTTATTGGAGATTACTGTCAGGAAAGCAGTATTGCGGAATCAATGCGACTAAGTATCGACGCTTCACGTATCAATACCTCCGCGTACTCATAAAGTGCTGGACAAAACTAGCCACCGTCAAAATAATGTCATACGCTTGCAGTTCACCACAGACTGAAAACCAAAAATACCTCCAAGTAAACATAATAAAATTAAATTAGATTTTCTATCTCACTAGAATGAACACGAGGGTCTGGTAGGTGGGCTGTAGATGGAGTTGCGTGGGGGTCAATTAGGGCCAATACTTAGGTGTTGAAGATACTTGTATACTATTTTTAAACGTATATTCTGCACTTTAATACAGATAAGATTAAGAATAAAATTAACTATGGAGGTGCAGGTGCGCTTATCAAGTTCCCATCAGAAAATATTTCCACAGTAGAAACTGGCACACACAATTCTAACTACAATGCAGAGACACAAACCCTAACGCAGGACATTACCATGATTAAAGATGCAAAAGAACCTGGCTCTGAACGTAGATGTTAAACAACTTGACCTATCAAATGTTCTTCCTATTTGATGGTCGTTTAGTCCTTACATCTAATTAAAGTTCAAGAACGCTGTCATGGCCCTCAACTCAGCTAAACCAACTGTCTATGAAGGCACTAATGCTAATATAAGAGGAACCACTGCAGCTACACTTTCTGAAGAAAAAAATAAAGTTTATTTTGTTTAACGACGCCACTGGAGCACATTGATTTTTTATCTTTTCAGCGGCTATTGGACGTCATTCGTATGGTAATTTTTGACACATTTCGTCAGAGGAAACCCGCTACCACCACATAGGCTACTCTTTTCAATAAGCAGCAAGGGATTTTATATGCACTTTTCCACAGACAGAACAGCACATACCACGGCCTTTGATGAACCAGTTTTGGAGCGCTGGATGAAACGGAAAATAACCCAAACTGCAGATGGGTCCACTGAGAAGGAACGATCCGATGACCAACGGATTTAAAGGCGGGCACGCTACTGACAGCTAGATCACACTCTCCTTTCTGAAAAGCATCAAAGGATCTTTTATATGCACTTTTTGTTCGTTCTATTCTGCCTAATAACATTTACGAAATACGATTACACAACTGCTGGTGTCAGGTGGGTAGGTCAGACGTTGCAAATCCAGATCAATCTTAGGTACCAGACTTTGTTGCCTTATAAGAGCTGTTTCATTAGCCAATACTGTTAATCAATGGAGGGCTGCAATGTAGGACGTGTGTGTGTTCTAGTCGCCCAGGCGTGTAGTCTTTTTACTCATCGATTTAGAGCTTTCTACGTGGAATTCAGCGCGTTTTCTTAAACAAACATTCCTTCTTTAAGCCTCTTGTTCCATATCAATAGTTTAATGGTTTTTTCCCTTTTTATTACTACTGGGACTCAAATTTTATGGTGAATAAAAGTAATGTGTACATAATTTTTGTTGATGAGATATTTTTATATCTTGTTTTATTATTAGAACAAGCTTTATAGTGAATGAAACATAGTATATTAAAATATAGATTTGAGAGATTTGTTATTATTATGATTACTAGTATTAGTATTAGTTGTAGTAGTAGTTGTTGTTGTAGTGGTGGTAGTAGTAGTAGCTGTTGTATTTATTATTTATTTTAATTACAATTTTTTTAAATATTTATTATCCCGAGATGAACAGGCTTATATTATTTTATTATAGTTGGGACTAAAACTAATTGATAGCTAATGATAAATCATGTATTATACACAATAATACTTTTTATTATTATTATTAATGTAAAACATTAATCTTAAATAGAGGATATAACATATATTATTAAACATAAATTTGAGATATCTTTATAAATATATTGATTAAAGAATTTGTTGAGATTTTTCTTTAAGCTATGTTTCAATACCGGATAAAAGATTGAATAACTGTATGCTATGACTGTCAGACACAGATGTGACATGACCACGTGACTTGTATTAATGATAAATAATTTAGTTATTGAGTTACCTAATCCTGACGAGAGTTAAACACAGCACATGTTGATGTGGCAGTCTAGAAGCAGAAGCGTTCAATTTTAACAAGAACGTAAGCTTATTGAGTTTTTCAATGACTCTAAATGTCACGGAGACCTTTAATTTTGATTAAAAAATCATATCTTCACAAATTAACATCATGTCTGATGCAATGACGTATTTTGAGATTATACATACTTTTCTATTAATTTTAGTTACTTCTGAAATGACAAATAAAAGAAAAGTTTGTTTTATTTAACGACGCCACTAAAGCACATAGATTTTTATCTTATCAGCAGCTATTGAAAAAAAGTTTGTTTTGTTTAACGACGTCACTAGAGCACATTGATTTTTATCTTA
The DNA here is from genome assembly GCA_033042655.1 of Cyathermia naticoides. Lineage (NCBI taxonomy): Eukaryota > Metazoa > Mollusca > Gastropoda > Neomphalida > Neomphalidae > Cyathermia > Cyathermia naticoides. The sequence continues at coordinate 8,242 of JAUTWP010221423.1, read as the reverse complement.
TCAACGGCTATTGGATGTCAAACATATGGTAATTTTGACATATATCTTCATAGGAAACCTGATGTCGCATAGGCTACTCTTTGCAATACAGAGTAAAGGTTTTTTTCATGCAGTTTCTCAGAGACAGGACAGCACATACCACGGCATTTGAAAATGGTCCAAACTGCAGATAAAATTAATGTGATTGGCCATTTGACACATGTATGTTTCTGTATTTTCCCATTTCATATTTAGCTTTTATTTTCTCCATCGCATCATATTTGTGTTTCCTTTTGTGTAGTGATTTTACTTGTGTACAAACATGGCGCAAAATGGATGGTTTGTCTGCATAATGGCAAACTGCGTGGTTTGTTTCCGACATTTTCCGTGTCATTTGCGCACGAAATGATTTTCTACTTTCTTATCAGGTTACATTCTCATTTCGATAGAACTCGCTCATCCACGAATCTCACTTCAACAGGAGCATATGACAGGCTGCTCCGCGCACTGAATCGAACAACAGCTAGCCAAGAGTGCAGAACAACCACATTTAGTTTAATAGTAAAAGTTGTGTGCTTTATAATTCAACTCATGACTGAGTAAAATGTATTAAATAAAACATTTCTTAATCATATAGTCAAACTATAAAGTCCCAGTAAAAAATAAATCAGATTAGACAAATGACTGAACTGGAATATTTTTAATGTGCCTACATCACTAAATAAGTGTTCAAGGACTTTACAATTTTTCATCGCTCCACCATTTAAAAATGTTTCATAAAATACTGAATACCAAAAGAAACGATACCAAGACTCTGAGACTACTGAAGAAAAAACAAAACATGTTGAAAAGATATGAGAAAGCAATTTTGTTCACAACATGCCAGAACATCATTCTAATAATAAAAACAACATCTTTTGAACATCTTGTATGTTGATGTTTTGTTTTTTCTTCAGTAGTCTCTCAGAGTATTGGTATCGTTTCTTTTGGTTATTCAATATATTTTATATGTTATACAGTACTCTTTCTAAATAAGCATTTGTTAAATCAGGATTTCTGTGTAAACTGGAACAATTTCAGTCCCATACAGCTCCATACCACTGAATGAAATCTGTCTATATCAGCACTCTGTCTAAACCAGCATATGTTTTTCAAGAAAATCTGGTTTAGACAGAGTCCCTTGAATTATTGTTTCATTGCACTTTCTCCGAATCTAACAGCTGATTTTCATTGTATAAACTCTCATCTTTTCTTAGAATATACATTTTGAAATATCTATTGAATTTCAAGTCACTCTGTTTTTTGCAATAAACACAACTAAATTGTACATGAATTAACTAACAAACGCACGTACCTCAGATCCAAGATCCGTGCCTTTAAGTGTTAGGATAAAACAAAAATTAAACATACATATCATTCATAACATGCTCTTTAGAATAACAACTGTGAAAATTTTGTGTGCTTCTAGTCAATCTAATCTTTGTAATAACCAAACATAAAACACGAACTAACAAACACACGTACCTCAAATCCACAGTATGTGCCTTTAAGTCTTAGGGCAAAACAAAATTAATATCAGTAGCGGTTCCAGAAAATCCACTTAGGGGGGACAATGACATGAGCCTAAGTGCCACAAACCATGCCGAAAATATTTCCAAAGTAAAAATAGAAAAATCGCAAAATTTATGGGTGGGGGCGGGTGACCCGGGCCCCCTAGATCCGCCACTGAATATCATCCAAGCTGTATAGTATTTAGAAGTGACATTGCAGATAGCAGCAGCAGCTGACTTGCATAATTACTTTATTCTATTGGAAGTGTTTTTTTTATATTTACCTGTCACAGAATGCATTATTTGTCTCCAACCCGCGCCGAATACCGCTGTTATAATAACCATTCACTGACATTAGTGCTCGTAGGTTAACCACTATTTACGATAATCGTCATATTCTGTTGTAAACAGCCGGAAGACGTAGTTAGAACATGCGGTGAAATTGTTTTTATGAACACTATAACAAAAATTGATTTTATTTGGAGATGTGGATTATTTGATTTTTAAATACAGTGGACCATCTAAAACAGTTTTTGTCCAATCCTGATTTCTGTCTAAACCAGCATGATTTTAAAGTCCCGTCCATCTCTGTAACTTGATAGAATATATTTATAGCGGAACTCTCTCTCTAAACTGACATATTTTATTACTTATAGTACCATATTTGCGACTCATGGTCTTCAAGAGAAACCTCCTTCCGCCACAGAGAAACTCTTTTCGAAGAGCAGCAAGTGCTTTTTTATATGCACAAGTTTTCTACATACCGAAAACAACGGCCTAATGAACTAGTGAAAGATCAATGGTAAAAACGGAAAATAGTCAAAATAATAAGAAGAAAGAACAAAAACAAGAAGAAAAGAACAAGAAGCAGCAGCAGAAGAACAAGAAGTGATGGTTAATTTTAATTACGCCATTGTATGCACTGCTAAGCGCTAGTATAATGTGATGGGCATTGCTCCTCTTTGGTCAAGCTTTACAGAGTTGGTCAAATACGGCGCGCTTTCCAGACCATATCAAATTTCAATGATCAAACCTCAAACCACCTAACCCAATAAGCACGACAGACAGGTCCACGGGAATAATTCAGTTCTGGTTTGGCATAAAAGTGTTGACTGTGGTTAGTAAACAGTACAGAAAGGAGACAGTAATGAAGACCTGATGTTTGGTGTTGACGTTCTGGCACAATGACGTTATATAGGTCACCTCGTAGTTGAGGTGTTGAGCGTTTGTCTGAAGTACGACGACTGATGGAGTGCAGTGGCATTTTTTTGAAGTGCCTACATCACTAAATATGTATTCAAGCACTGACGACTCGTCGTATCCACCCCTCTCTGTCTTTCCATTGAGCTATTTACCATTCCATACAGTGGTTCACAATAGGTTCATGACGAATTTCAGCAATTAAAGCTTACAGTAAAAGCAGCCACCTGTAATAAGCAGCCACCTGTACTAAGCAGTCACCTTCTTCAAAGTTCACCTTTATTTTCTCTCAAATAAACTAATTTAGTACAATATAACCTGTATTAAGCAGTCACCTGTCAGAGGCTGTCTTAATAGGCCACTTTTTGTTACTCCCTTGGGTGGCTGTTTAAGACTATATATGTAGTACAGTGGACTCTGTCAAAAGCAGATTCACTTAAGATCAACGAGATATATAGGTTTAGACAGACCTACGGTATAGACATATTTTTCCCAGTGGACGGGACTTAGATAATTAGATAAAGGTCAGTTTAGACAGAACATTGTATTAGTGGTTTTCTTCTGTAGACCATCCATTGTAAAATCACCATTTTGCTACCTACCAGTCGCTGATTAAACATGTCAAAGAAATATGATTTTCTTTCTTATGCTTCAAATTACTATCACGTTTATCACGTGAAACTACGTGGTCATATTTTGATCATCGATTATGAAGAAGTACATCGGTTGTTATTTCGTTTGCCGTCATCCACGGTAGAACATCATTTGTTACTTCTAATTTGTTGTAACTGCCAAATGAAATTATTCTAGTGGCGAAACAAACCGTGTAACTGCTAATATGCTAAATGAAAGCATTGCCGTCGAAATGAGGCTCTGTTATTAAGAGTTTCTGTGAAAAGCCGTCATCGACCGCAAACAAACTGTCCGGGTAGAAATGTTTTTGCACGAGTTTCATCGATAAATGAAATACAAAAGCGTTATGGACGCTGAAAGAGGCCGCTGTGGAGATATTTGTGTTTGAAAAGCCGTTAATCCAGGAAGCGGTTTCTCGATTCAAATCATGCAGTGGTGATGTTATGTGCTGTTGAGAAAAACTTGTTATTTTGATAAACTAAGTAGACAAACAGCGCCTTTCTTTAACACTGTCAGCGCAAACTAGCTATTGCAGGATCGCGTTCAGCATGGTATTGGTGTTATTGTATTAGTAATAAAAAACATCCAAATATTTGGTTAATATAATAATAATTGGTTATTGTTGTTTGTTGTTGTTGGCTTATAGAAAAGAGTAGCCTCTAAAAGAAATGTGTCCGATTGACCATATGTTTGACGTCCAATAGCCGATGATAAGGTAAAACTCAATGCAATCTAGTAGCGTCGATAAATAAAACAAAATAATATTTAACTTAATTTATAGTTTTTGGTGGTGTCCTTTTTATGCTTTCTAAATACTCCAGTTTTATCATTTTGGGTATTTGACTATACGTTTGCATATTTAAAATATTTCGATACTTCATATTAAAATTATATTTATTAAATATTCTCAAATACACTTGATACCAGCTGTCATAAGCCGATTAGATTCTCTGTCGACAGTCATGATCCAAATCGTTAGCCTACATATCATAATGGAATCGTTGATTCTCTTGTCCAAGGTTCCTCTATGACAATTGCTTTAATTCCATACACCTGCTTGTTGCAAGACTAGTAGCTACCACGAGCATGCACAACGGCTATGTGTTTTGACAAGTGTGTTATAGATTGCTAGACAAATCGTTAATTCAATAAAAACTCAACATGGTTAATATTGACTACAAACTGACAACAAGCTTGGAACACATCTGATTACCGCGTTCGTCACAGTTGTATGGTATCAGTACTCGTACACTAACGGAGTAAGGACTGGATATATTTAAATTACTTACATTATTAATGGTGATCAAGCACGCCTGGTGTGAGCACAAACTCTGAAATAGCCAGACTGTTTCTCAAAGACATGGGTACGGGTTAATGGCGAACTGACGATTTGTACTGTACTTATCTGTGACATCTGGTTAAAGTTGCAATCTTTTCTCATCATCTTAAAACCTACTTTTACTAATAATAAATACAAACAAAACTGCAATGTTTTTAAACAACGTGTGTTATACTAACCAATGAATAAAGTTAACTGCCTATGTGATCTCTCTGCAGTATTTTAAAGGAAAAAAAAGTAAAGTTTGTTTTGTTTAATGACGCCACATGAAGCACATTGATTTTTATCTTACCGTACCAACGGCCATTGAACGTCATTCGTACGGCCATTTTGGCACATTTCTTTTAAAGGATACCCGCTGCCGCTATTCTTTTTGATAAGCAGCTAGGGATCTTTTATATGCACTTTCCCACAGACAGGACAGCACATACCACAGCCTTTGATAAACTAGTTGTAGACCACTGGTTGAAACAAAAAATAGCCCGAACTGCAGGTGGGTCCTAGAAGAAAATGACGTCTCGCTCTTCAGAGAATGACAATGTCTTACACTGCAATTAGTGGTTGTTTCCTGTCCCAGAAGCAGTGGGTGGCTTGAACCATAAACGGCGCCCGCGAGAGTCGTCTGCTATGCCTGACCCTGAATGTGGACGTTAAACAGTATGACCTGACATCAGCTAGTGTATATTTAAAACAAATAAATGCATTGCATACTATGTTCAATCATTCACAGTTCATAGTAAATACATGGAAGGAATCGGTCATAGGCGGATCTAAGGGGGCCCAATGGCCCGCCCACGGCCCCACCCCTAAATTATGCGATTTTTCAATTTTTACGTTGGAATTTTTTTTACAGAAACATTTATGACACTTAGGCTCATGTCATTGACACCCCCGCCCCCTAAATGGATTTCATGAATCCGACACTGAGGGTACGGTCAACAGAGTTGTATATCATTGGAGACATTAACAAAAGCTACACAGTGCATGAAACCAGCGAGGAAACTTCTTATTGGATTTTCAAAATGCCTGGTTTCTATTTCCATGAATAATTGATTTTGTGTGGTTTATCACTGATCATGATCTGAACCTCTGGGACTTGTCCTCTCGAATATCTAACACTAGAGACAGACAGATGAGTGTTAGATGAACTTATACATAGCCATCACTAGCTTAGCTCTTAGTACGTGAGCAACACACATTTGTAAGCGAATTAAATACATTACGTGACTTGCTATTCAGTAAGTTAGACATATACACAGGAGGTTTAGATATACAAGATTTTCAAAAGCTTTACTGTTATCAAGCATGCTAGTCACACATAATGATTAGATATACAAGATTTTCAAAAGCTTTACTATCAAGCATGCTAGTAACACATAATGATTAGATATACAAGCTTTTAAAAATCTTTACTGTTATCAAGCATGCTAGTAACATATAATGGTTAGATATACAAGATTTTCAAAAGCTTTACTGTTATCAAGCATGCTAGTAACACATAATGATTAGATATTTTTCAAAAGCGTTACTGTTATCAAGCATGCTAGTAACACATAATGATTAGATATACAAGCTTTTCAAAGGCTTTACTGTATCAAGCATGTTAGTAACTCATAATGATTAGATATACAAGATTTTCAAAAGCTTTATTGTATCAAGCATGCTAGTAACACATAATGATTAGATATACACGTTTTTCAAAAGCCTTACTGTATCAAGGACGTTAGTAATATACTGGATGGGTAGATATACAAGCGCTTTGAATATTTAGCTGTTATAAAGTACGCTAGTAACAGACTGATTAAATATATAAGCTTTTCAAAAGTTTAATGTTATCAAACAAGCTAGTAACACATAATAAGTAGATATACAAGCTCGTTAAACAGTTTTCTGTTATCAAGGACGCTAGTGACACAGACGGATTAAATATATAAGCTCTTCAAAAGCTTAGGATGTTAGTAATATCCAGGGTGATTATAATATATAAGTGTGATATTATTACTAATAAAACAAGTACATGAGCACATTTAGAAAACACTTTAAGATTAGATATACGTGTTGTACGTGCACTTCAGAACGTAATTGGTATCAAGTAGGCTGATAAAATTCACAGGATGATCAGACATATTTATAAGCTTGTTAGAGCTGAACTGTAAAACACGTTCACTAGTTCATACATGTCTGTTACACTTAAAGATTAAAGTTTGTTTTGTTTAACGACGCCACTGGAACACATTGATTTTTATCTTATCAGCGGCTATTGGACGTCATTCATATGGTTATTTTGACATATTTCTTCAGAGGAAACTCACTGCCGCCACATAGGCTACTCTTTTCGATAAGCAGCAAGGGATCTTCCATTTGCACTTTTCCACAGATAGAACAGTACATACTACGTTCTTCAGAACCTAACTGTTATGAAACATCCCTTCGATATGTCGGACACCGTGCCCAGGAGGGGCATTCTTGAAAACTTTTAGTGATGTAAGCACGTTAATAATTTGTCCTGTTCCTATGAAAAAAGCTATTATTTAATAGTCACAGGAGATTACACAAACAAGCTCAATTATAATTTAACTGTTAAACAAGTACGGTAGTAGGCTACTAGCAGACCTTCACCTATGATACACCCAAATAATTTATTAAATAGGTGTAGTTTTACATGTTCATAAAGAATGTAAGTGTTATGAAACATGGTATTAACACAGGAGAGTACACAAACACACCACAAAGAGGTCATCCCTGAAGTGAGTTTGAAATATTTATTACTACGATGTTTTGATTTAATCTGTTTCCGTATAGCGCTTATTGTCGGAATTGGCGTAAAGACAATGCCCGTGTGACGTTGTTGATCTGTGCTGTATATTCCACGTCACGTGGCTTGCGTGACTACTCTGACTTGGATTATTAGCTTCTCTTAATGAACAATGATTGACACCGCTCCGATAGATCCCTGGTCAGGTCGATATCAGTCCTATCCTTAACCGAAACCATTCATTGCGAGATGCGTACTATCAATTAAAGATATTCCAACTAATTTCCAGTGCGCCTAACCGTGTCATGGAAAACATCTAATTAAACCAGTCAGTGGAGCGGATAAAAGAAAGGAATGTTTTGTATCACGATATTCAAAGAACATTGTTTAAACTGTGGTTATTAGGTGTCAAAGTATTGAATGTAGCATGTGCGCTCTATACAGGAAAATAATGCTATAGAGCACATTGTTTAAATTAGTTATTAGGTGTCAAAGTATTGAATGTACCACGTGCGCTCTATACAGGAAAATAATGCTATAGAGCACATTGTTTAAATTAGTTATTAGGTGTCAAAATATTGAATGTAGCATGTGCGCTCTATACAGGAAAATAATGCTTTAGAGCACATTGTTTAAACTTTAGTTATTAGATGTCAAAGTATTGAATGTACCACATGCGCTCTATACAGGAAAATAATGCTATAGAGCACATTGTTTAAACTTTAGTTATTAGATGTCAAAGTATTGAATGTAGCATGTGCGCTCTATACAGGAAAATAATGCTAT
>JAUTWP010221312.1:0-15295 GCA_033042655.1 Cyathermia naticoides | reverse complement strand
GCATCACATAGGGGGTGTTGTAAAATTGGTTCAAAGTCACGGCTGTGCATCACATAGGGGGTGTTGTAAAATTGGTTGAAAGTCACGGCTGTGCATCATATAGGGGGTGTTGTAAAATTGGCTGAAAATCAGGGTTGTGCAACACATAGGGGTGTTGTAATATTCTGTTAACTGTGTTGAAAGTCAGGGTGTACAACACATAAGGTGTTGTAATATTCTGTTAGCCGGTGTTGGAAGTCAGGGCTGTACAACATAGGGGGGTGTAATATTCTGTTAGCGGTGTTGGAAGTCATGGATAGGGAACACATAGGGTGTGTAATATTATGTTAGCCAGTGTGGAAAGTCACGGATATGGAACACATAGGGTGTTGTAATATTCTGTTAGCTGTGTTGGAAGTCACGGATAGGGAACACATAGGGTGTTGTAATATTCTGTTAACGGTGTTGGAAGTCACGGATAGGGAACACATAGGGGTGTTGTTTAACTATGTTGAAAGCCACAAGTGTGCATCACATATGGGTGTTGTAATATTCAGTTAGCCGGTTTGGAAGTCACGACTGTGTATCACATAAGGGTGTTGTAATATCATGTTAGCGGTGTTGAAAGTCACGGATAGGGAATACAAGTTTGAAAAGCGTTTAATCTTCCTGATTGCACTGAGGTAGTGTGCTCGGCATTCGTGAGCGCGAGCGAGCCCAAGGTAAACACAGGTGCCAGTGTTTACAGTCTTCTAAACTAAGTGTTTTTGTTTTACCTGCAAGCAGCAAATCACATCGTGTTCAATGATTGGTTTTCGCGTTAGCGCGTCATTTACAGAATGCTATGTTGGCCCTGCGCACTCATCAGAAACAGAAATCATGGGGGGAGGCTGTGAAATAGCGAACATGTCTTGCCACCGAATCTAAACGATCCACAAATAAATGGAATACATCTCGTTTTCATTGAAATTTTCATCAGATTATTTTATCAAGGAAAATATATAAATGATAGTATATTTTGTTAATGAATAATGGTAAATGAGATTAAATTAAAGAGCAATTAAAATATTTGAATAAAGTAAATAAAATGTTATCATTCTGTGAAATATAAACAAAAGCGGTCACGTGTTTTATATGTATGGCGAATATAAAATTAATAATAGAATCCAAAATAACTAAACGTTTGTAATGTTCAAAACAGTATAACTGTAAATGCGGAGTTCAATATAATTTAATAGATGGTGAAAAGTTTCTTTTCATAAATTCAACTTTTTAAAAGTAATATTTTAAATGTTTCTGTTTAAAAATATTTAAAATAATATTAAAAGGTGACAACAACAGTTTTTAAAGAAGTACAAAATGAAAATTATTTCTTTAGTACGGTACGGTACTGTACCCTCTTTCATCTGGGATGTAATGAAGTTTTACTATTTAATATTTAACTGAACTTCTGTATTCCAAAAGTAATTTTTAACGATACCACTAGAGCATATTGATTTTTATCTTATCATCGGGTATTGGACGTCATATTGTGTATTCAAGAAGAACTAATAAATGTAAAATATGAAATAAAGCAATACTAGTATTTAATTATCACGATTGTTAGTTGTTTTATTCATTAACCATAGGCTCCCCTGGGGCAGAACTGTCATTTCCTCTTCATCACATGTATATATTTCTTTTTGGTTTCAGTTCATTTAGACCGGAACAGAGGGACTATATGGATGCTGATCCAGACGGTCAAAGATCCTTGTCACACTGTAAGTAAACTAATATCTGGTGTGAGACCTGCATTTTGACAAACACCAGTCTAAACATTGATCTGCAACTAGTCTATAAACATTTTAATTTCATTCTTCTGTAAAACGTTTGTTTTGGTTAGTTTTAGATAATTATATAGGTAATTCCTTTACTCCGATGAGAAAATAAAAGTATATTAATACATATATAAATTGAATAAATTCTTATTCATTCCTTTAAAAATCTTATTTATCTTATTTTCATATCTATATTAATTATAAACAGTGGCGGATCAAGATGGAGGTTCTGGTGACCAGCCCCAGCTAAATTTTGCCATGTTTTCATTGGAAATATTTTCCGGAACGTTTGTGGCACTTAGGTTTGTCTTTGGGAGCTCACCTAAATGAAATTTCTGGATCCACCACTGATAAAAGTTAAATATTTAACTAATACTCGTTGCTTTCGAATACTTATTAAAATATCCTATCTAATTATATTTTAATGAATAAATAAACGAGTGAATAAATAAACAAATGAATGAATGAGTGACTGAATAAAAGGATAAACGAATGAATTATCAATTAAATTCAGAACATTTAAAATATTTATAAATAAGAAAAAAATGAAATGATGAGCCATTCTCATATTATCACTAAACAACGTATAATTATGTTCAATACGCATAGGAGACCATGTTTGAAGAAAATCCATCTAGAAATATAATTTATAACAAAATAATTATTCCAGTTTCGTAATATCTTATTATGTTAGTACGTTTTATGCTTTCAATCGTTTCTGGTTATTTACTAGTAATTCATTCCTTGATGTCTAGAATTCAGATTATTTATAATTAACTCAGCTGTGTGAAATGACACACGTTATGAATTAATTGTAAGAACGATGTATGAAATGAAGCCACGATACGACCCTGTGTCTGGCTGATAGAGCAGGCACGTGGAACAAAAGACGTACAGACTAGCGCCGCGTTCGTAGATAGTGGACATGACAGGTGGGTGGCACGGTCAACTTGAAAAGTTAAATATCTCTGGACACTGTATCGCTACCTTCACCATTCGTGCTCAGACTCATAGCAACCTACGTAAGACGTGTCCAGCTAACTATACATAATAGGGGATCTAATGGGAGCCCTAGCGACCTCCTCTTCCCTAAATTTTGCGATTTTTCCTTTTTTTACGTTGGAAAATTCATCAGGAACATTTGTGGCACAGGCTCATGTCATTGCCCCCTATCCCCCTCCAAAAACAAATGGATTTTCTGGCTCTGCCTCTGTACATGCATATAAACACCCAATCCACATAGGTTTGGGATAAAGACATATCTACTGAGGGAGGTCCTTGTAATCGCCTTTACCGTACATAATGTACCATGCTATTTTACACACCTGAAATTGCTACTTCTTCAGTCAGTCTAACCATATTTTTGTTGTCCATGGTGGCCAATTTTTGTGTCAAAAACAATGAAAAGTTAATCATTGGATGAAAATTAGACAACTGAACGAAGAGTCATTAAAGTTTAATATCTTTGAACAATTTTTTTTATATTTAACCATACGTTTTTCACTAAAGTTATATTTTAATGTACCGTAGTGTTCTATTTTATTTGAAGAGTTACTTTTCAGATATTTTAATAGCTGGAAAGGTATATTAATAATTGGTATAGGCCATTCTAAACCAATCTGACTTCGTCACTGACTATTATTCATTAAACATGATGAAAACCATCGGTCGGGAGCTGGAGGAAATTTGTTAACTATTAATTTATAATTTTTTAAAAACGTTTTGGAGAAGGAAAAAGGCTGAATTACTGACACGTTGAACAGGTTAATATGTCTGTATCCTGTTTCTAAACGTTTACTATTATCCACTTGTTGTCTTGTATTACTCGGTGGAAACCATCGGTTCAGAATTAGATAAAATTTGTTAGCTATCTTAAGAAAAACTTATCGGCTAAGGTGTGAAGAAACATAGAGAGCAAATTTGCTCTCTGCTGTTGCTCGTGATATCCGCCCAGGCTGATGACAATTTGCTCGACTTCGTCACGTAATCGTAAAGTAGTTGTGATAATATTGCCAAGCACCTATCAATAAATTAATATTTTATCCATGTACTGATCATGAAAGCATCACGGTATTTTGTAGCTTTGACGCGAAAATCTCTCAGACTGTGATAAGCAGCTTCATAAGTAACACATAAAACCTTTGTGATGTTTTTATTTATTCGTGATAAATCGACGGCCAATCAAACAAACGATAGTTTGTAAGCGCTGAACTCGCCCGTCAAGCGGAAGTGTCACTGTTGCAACTAATATGATCAGCTGCACATCACGTGATCAGCAGTAAACTGTCAAAATGGCACAATTTGAACTGCACGGTGCATGATCCAGCCTGGGAATGTTTTCTATCCACACACGAGTTCTTGGCGAGTTCATTGAGCTCTCCCGTCCGTGGAAGATTCCCTTTGTCAGCACGATAATGTCAAAATACATTTTACAATATTCCCGTAAAAACATGGCCGCGTCATGATCCATCACTTGTTTTAAACAACGAGAATTATTATGTCAAATATTTGTATGACGTCATCTATTAAATACTAAAATTAACCAAACGATGTCGATGGTATCATTATATGAGGGTTGGATACTTAGGATACCACACACGTTTGAATATAAACACGACATATAGGACCACCCTGCGCGTCTGCTATAACAGCCTGGCTCTGAACGTAGACGTTATACCCCATGACTTGACCTGACCACCTTGCTAGCAGATTGAATATTAGTATGAATAAGAAACAGGTATGGTGATCAAAACCATATCTCTTTTTCTTAGACATCTTGGCAACGTCATCATGGCGTGTACTCTTAAATAAATCTATTTTTACCTTGTTAATCATACTCAAACTAATCTGAGTACGATTATTTTATTTTAGATTTTTTTTAAATTATTATTTATTTTAGATGATTTCTTTTAATGATTTATTTTGGTTGTTTTTCTTTATTTTTTTCATTTGATACAAGCTATTTTCTGTATAATTATTTAAGTTTGTCTATATATAATTATTACAGCTTATTTGTTTTGATTAATATTAATGACTTGTGTGTTTTCAGTAGCAAGTACGTGGTATCTACCTCCAGGCAGTCATACGTTGGTTCCACCCCCAGCACACCAATTTGCCAACCCCCTGAGTCTCTCAAACCCGCACTGTGAACGACTGTCTCTCCGCAACCCACGCCCATCACCATACGGACACCCATATCAACGACGATCACCTCCCCACAGTAAGTAGCGTGTTTTCACTTGCATCGACCAGTGGTTCCATAACTGGTTTAACAAAGGCCATGGTTTGTGCTATCCTGTCTATGGGAAAGTGCATATAAAACAGCCCTTGCGGGTTTCCTCTCTTCTACGAACATTAATATATGTCCTGGACAGACAGCTCAGGAAGCTGAGGTGTGTGCCCATGACAGCGTGCTTGAACCTTTATTGGATGTAAGCACGAAAATAAATATAACTAACTAGCGTGTGGCTCACATACTGGAGGACGTTAGGTCGATTCTCAGCAATTGACCTAGTGTGTTTTTATTAGTAGTATTGAAATATATCCTAGTGACATTAAATACAAAAGGCCGAATTTACGAAGCGTGTTTTTCTCTTACACGCTTGTAACTTCATACATTTACAATGCTTAAACACTTGCGTTTAACTAAAACAGGTAAATTCAGTCCATGATGTTTTTCTTTCTTCAATTTAGATAATATACATTACCAAATATCGTTATGGCTTTTGTTTTAGGAATCAGCTCACTGATTAGTGTACTAGAATTGCTTTTAATGAGTTAGAATACTAGTTATGTTTATTGATATTTATTTATTGTATTGTGCAGTATTTATTATATAATGAATCATTCAGTAATACCGATTTATTTTAATATACATTTGTAATTTAATTTTTATCACACACAATAATAGATTTTCTTTATGTTTTGGGGTGTTGTTAAATAAATATATCTTATCTCATTGAATACATTTCAAAATGTGTATCACATTCATCATGGATTTGATTTTTTCAATATAGTGTTTATTGATATACAAATATATAAAACGTAATAATTTTGCATAGCTTATTAATTAAATAATTAGTCCAAACTACCTAATATGAATTTCTTGTTTAAATTCTGATAAATAAATGTATTTGTTTAGTAATTGGGCTTGATTGTTCCTTTACTTAAGACAATGTTAAAATATAGATACGAATTTTTATTTTTATTTTCTAGTACACATGTATATACTAAACGGTGTACATAATTAAACCTTTATTTAGATCGTTTTTTTATTCCTGAAAACATGAACATTACGAACAAAACGTCGATGGTTGTCAGTCACGGTAAAAACCATTATGTCAATATAACTATACACCTGTTTTAATATATAAATAGCAACAGCACAGTCATCATAATATTATTTGTTCATAGAACAGAATACTGAATAAGACATTCTAGTTTTTAAGAGTAGAACACTTTTTTAGTGATGGAAGCACGTAAAAGTTTTGTCCTCTCAAGAGTAGAATTTTCAAGCAGGATATAAAATAAGAAATTTGGTATTTTAAAATGCAGGAAAACAAGAAACAGGAAGAATATATATTGTTTTTTTCAACTTGTTGTTAAAAAATATACTTGTCAATAGCGATATCGTCTGAAACTGTGAAATACCCCAAAACACATTCACACCTCGCCAATTATTCTCCGATAGTCACGTGATGGTCTCAAATACTATCAATGAATGTCTTACATACTTGCTACAACAGTTCCCATTGGATATCCGGCTGTATCACTCCGCTACAGTGTGGTACAGTCTAACCGGAAGTTCAATTGTAACAGTTCCGGGCTTACCACGTCACATTTCCAGCGCTTAATTTCTGTCTCAATTTCCACGACACATGTCATGTGATGGGCTGCTAGTATCCAGTCCAACCACGGCTTCCTGGGTGACGTCGGCCACGTAGAGATGTCACTGTCGTTGGGTCACGGCCTAGCGGGATCGCACGATGATGTCGCATTGTGAAGTCACGTCGACGCGTTTCCTGGCGGGCAGGAAGTCGTCTGCGATAGTAGCAGCCTCGACGTAACAGTTGTCGCAGTGGAGTCTTTTTCGTATCTCGCTCGTTTGCGTGTCTCGTTAACATTGTAAATAGCTGTTTAAAAGTCTGTAGACATTTTTGAAAGTTTTGAAACTCGTCCTAGAATTATAGTAGTCTAAATTAAATATTTGAGCCACTAAATTTTCATTTTTGGTCACTCACTTACTTTTTACTCAATAGACAGTGCGTGCAGGTGTGAATACTGAACATAGTTCGTAAATGGTTGGACAAGTCTTTTTTTTCAATTTTGTAATTCCCGAAAATTCTTTATTAGCAAAAATTGAATGGACCTTGTATTGGTAAGGTCAGGTTAATTTTTTTAAACAAAAACAGTTTAAATTACACTATGTGTTATCATACTTTAATAAAGTTTTAGAATTTCGCAATTATTGAAATCCTTTACAGTACGGTATTTAATGAAAATAAATTTACAAATAAATTTAAGACTAAACAAAACAAAAATGTTCCTAGAATAAATGTCTAACACTAAAAGTTTAATATAATATTTGAGTATTTTGCGATTTTTTTTGCTCGTTGTTTTCTTTTTTTAATATAAAAAAACAGGATTTTTTTGGTATTCTTTATATCAAAAGATAATATTGGTATGTGGATATATAAATGATTTTCATTCTTACTTGTTTTTATATATTTTAAAGATTTCAGTGTGTTATATAATTGACATGACAGAAGAAATAATTGTTCAGACGTTTGAGCAGCAATTTAATAATTTCATTCACTTTATGTTTTTCAGGTAATTTATCTCGTGATGTCAGTGCCAACCTGCCCATGTTAAACTTAACGGAGAATTGGGCGCACATGTCAGCTGGGGGTCATGGGATGATGCAGAGTCAGGTGGCGGCGACGCAGGGACAGTACGGGATGTGGATGAGCAGCGCCGTGGGCAACCTGTCACCAAACCAGAACTGTGCAATGCCGTACCTTCGTTCCACCGCCCCGTACTCCCTGCCAACCTGTTCGCCGTCAGTGACGTCCAATCCAACTGTCCCCACGCCAAGCATCACGTCACAGCCTGGCTACGACCACCCCTGCGACATCTCCTCCTACACAAACTCTGCAATCCGCGAGACTACGAGATCCAACTGGAGCCCCTTAACGCCACCCCCTTTATGACAATCACCTCGGGTCTAGCCGACCTCCCCCAACTGTGATATATAAGTATAAAGTTGTTCATGGCTGGATGGCCAACAATCAGTTTGATGGTAATAACACCAGTGACGACAGCGGAACAATTAACGTCCATGTTTTGAGACGTTGCCTCCACGATCTTTGAACGTGCGTGGTGTGCACCCCGTAGTCATTATCTGTGTCTGCGATGTGCTATTCAAGCCTAGGATGTAATGCGGGCGTCAGGCTATTAACATTCGATCAGCCTGTTCATCTACAGATAGCAGTCTCGCGAAGGGTAATAGAGACAGTGGCTCCACATTGACAGTTAGGCCTTCACACAATGTCGGCGAAGTGACGTTTGTATCGGCGGGATTTCTATCTAGATCTTGTCATTCCGTGAAACAGATTCGTCAGGCTTGCTTGTTAAACCGAGACCGACCAGACGACAGTTTAATGGTTGGGTGACATAGTGAGGTAAACAAATTAACACCCGCTACGAATATAGCAGACGATATTGTAATGGGTGGGTGATATAGAGAAGTAAACAAATCACTACCAGTAAGATTTAAAGAAACATAGCAGACAATATTGCAATGGTTGAGTGGCATAGGTAAACAAATCAACACCCTGTATGAGGAAGCATAGCAGACGACATTTTAATGGTTGGGTGACATAGTGAGATAAATAAATCAACACCCTGTATGAAGAAGCATAGCTGACAATATTGCAATGGTTGGGTGACAGTAAGGTAAATACCAGTAAGACTTAACACCCGGTACGAAGACACACCAGACGACATTTTAATGGGTGGGTGACATAGGTAAACAACTCAATACTAGTAAGACTTGGTAACAATTGGGTGATTTAGTAACGTAAACATATTAATACTTGGTAAGACGGTTAAACAGCAGATGAGACGAATGGTTGAATCACACTGCAATGGTTGATGACGGAAAGTTAAACACATCTATACATAGTAAACATTGGTAAATGTAGCAGACAATGTAATGATTGGCGATACAGGTAAAGGATAGATTAAGATAACCTAAAGACGATACTGTAATTGTTTGCTGTAATTCTTGATGAAAAATTATGGTAAAACAAACTAACATCTGGTAAAACTGGGAAATTAAACTGCAGCATTGGCATAAACAGAATTAATTTTTCATGTTTTATGACTGATCTTAATGTGGGGAGGGGAGAGTCAAAACGAATATTAAAAATGTATATGACATTTTATTAATATCCCTAATTGAAGGATAACATGACTCCTATCACCCCTAGTTACACTAGTGACACTAGCAGACGATACTGTAATGGTTAGGTGGCATTCACCATTGCGCTATAATGACTAGAAAGCAAAGCAGACGACATTTGAACGTTAGGGGTGAGAATCAATGTAAACACGTAGATACCCGATAGAGACTGGGAAACGAGTACTGTATCGCTAGAAACCCAGCTTGCGAGCGTGGGTACAGAGTTAAACACCTCGCTTGAAGTTGTGTTAGGAATTCGTTACATTCTTCATGGAAAAAGATGTGCAATAGACAAATTCATTGGAGTGATGATCAAACTTAAACATGGCGGTTCGGTCACGCCGATCATTTGAACAGGTGGCTAGTGTCAACAGATCGTTAGCGTGTATTGATGTTATGAAGCGCCCACTGGATGGCGAATCCACACAGTAAACAAACGGTTAACTCACTTTCGTGGAGCTTGCAAACCTGGCCAGCAGGAAAGCAATTAGGATAGGACACGCTGGCTGGGTGCAAGCGGTATGATAGCGTGGCAACGTTGTGACGCTCTCCCAAGAGCTAATTTATTGACAAACACCCAGCTAAGGCCACTTGACACCCGAACATCCAGTTCAAACATGGGAGAAATAGCTGGACTAGGGTATTTAAGGACAAGGTGTATATGTTTGAATGTTTTTATAATGTTTTGTTAGGTCTAGTCGACAACCTCACGAACTGAGGTGATAAGACATGGACGAGTGTAAGGGTTCCAGTCTCACGAATTGAGGTGACAAGACAAGGACGAGTGCAAGAGTTCCAGTCTCACGAATTGAGGTAATAAGACAAGGACAAGAGTTCCAGCCTCACGAATTGAGGTGATAAGACATGGACGAGTGCACGAGTTCCAGCCTCACGAATTGAGGTGATAAGACAAGGACGAGTGCAAGAGTTCCAGTCTCACGCACAGCGTACTTAAAGACGTTTTCTCCGTGCCTTGAGACAATCACGTATCTCCGGCCCGTATCTCCTGTTAATTTAAGAGAATATAATTATATTATATGTATATTGTACATAATATTTCAAGTAAATAAATACAGTTGTCGGTTATATGCTTGTTTATTGGTTTTTAATTCATATTTTATATATTAGAACATAACCAGTGCTAGTGTTTATAAAACGTTGAACTTCCGACTTTAAATCCTGTTCCAGACGTGGTGGATGACTTAACTCATAAACTGCGCCTGTGATAGGCTTCTGCCTGGCTCTGAATGTAGACGTTAAACAGTTTTGATTTTAAATGTCATAAGAACAGATCTTCTTTTTGTTTTTGGGGGAGCTAGGGGTCATAAAAGCATGACAGATGTTTATGTTGAATGCCTTGCACTGGGGACCTGTTGTTAAAAAGGTAGTTAGCTGATAAAGAAAAAGTGCTAAATTAAATAATCATTATGAGGAA
Source organism: Cyathermia naticoides (assembly GCA_033042655.1). NCBI lineage: Eukaryota > Metazoa > Mollusca > Gastropoda > Neomphalida > Neomphalidae > Cyathermia > Cyathermia naticoides. Next base: position 4,602 of record JAUTWP010221312.1, on the reverse strand, counting down.
TTGCTCATAGAAATTGAAGAGGTATCCTGCAACTTAATTGGAATAACCTAAGGTATCCATAAATAATTAATTGGATCTATTTCTTTAAACACCTGAAAGTGAAATATCCCACTAACTCATAGTTAGTACTTTGAACTCATCAGGTCAGGTCATGGTGTTTAACGTCTACGTTTTAATTAAGTAGAGATTTCTCAGTGACTATTCACAAATGATGTGAGTCAACTACATGGTACTCGGTTCAAACTGACGACTTTCTGATTCAGACTGAACACTAAAACACAAAACTTCTGTCCTGCTCGTTACTTATCTCTTCGGTCGGTCGTCGGATCGATCCTTCTCAGTGGACACATCTGCAGTTTGGGCCATTTTCGGTTGCAACAAGTGGTCCACAACTGGTTCATCAAAGGCCATGGTATGTCCTATACTGCTTGTGGGAAAGTGCATATAAAAGATCCCTTGCTGTTTATCAAAAAGAGTAGCCTATGTGGCGGAAGTGGGTTTCCTCTAAAAGATATGTCAAAAATAACCATATGTATGACGTTCAATAGCCGCTGATAAGATAAAAAAATCAATGTGCTCTAGTGGCGTCATCAAATAAAACAAATTCTTTATCTCTTCACAATGCAGTCCTGATTACGCTACTGGCGACGTCAGATGTCGTACCATGACGGGCGTACTTGAACGCCATTGGTGACATAAACACGTTAAAACTCGTGATCCTAAGACAGTAAAAGTGAAGTTTGTTTTATTTAATGAAGCCACTGGAGCACATTGATTGGTTTTAGTTCTCGGCTATTGGACGTCAAACATATGGTCATTTCATAAGACAAGAGTACAACGTCATTCAGTTCCAAATTGATTTCCTGTCCCGGACGCGGTGGATGGATAATACCATAAACTGTGCCCAGGAGAGGCGTCTGCAATAACAGCCTTGCTCTGAACCTAGACGTTAAACCACATGACCTGACCTTTAAATTGATCTTGTTGACATAGTGTTCAACGTGTGTCTAATGATGAACCGCTTCTGAATTTACATTCAATTATGGTTCAAGCACGCTGTTACGAGCAAACAGCTCATAAAGAAATGTAATATGCTTTTCCAGGGGCAAAATGCCTAAGGACCTCTTTACTTCTTCTGCTGGAATTTTTTTTAATGTGCCTACATCACTAAATAAGTGTTCAAGCACTTCTTCGACACATCGCTCCTCAAGAAAGGCCTTGCTTGTTGGTCACAAATTATGTACAAAAAAAGATAGTCCCCCTATGATTTTGATTAGGGTATTCCCCTGCCTTGTGAGCTAAACAGAGCTCGCAGTGGGTGGTTTGGTGGTTTTGCTGAAATAATATCTGAACCATAAACGGCGCCCGGGAGAGACGTCTGCTATAACGGCCTGGCTCTGAACGTGGACGTTAAACATTATGACCTGCCCTTATTAAAAAAAATACTATTTTTACTTTTGTACCCCCCAAAAGTTATAAAAAGTCAAATAGCCACTGACTATTCTTTTGTTGTTGTCTTAGATCAAACGATGGCAAGTTAGCAAGCAAGTGATATTGACCGACCATCGCTTCCATTGATTCCATATTTACCCGTTCAACATGGCGGAAATACCCTTGCTTGCCTTACATGCACGCTGAATGTAACCAGAAGGGGTGTAGCGATTTCCACGTTAAACTTTTTCATAATTACGATCCCCTGTCAAGTGTTTCGAGTTTACTCGAGCCCCCGAGGTTAAGCGAGTCTCGAAAACGGGTAGACGTGTTTAGTTAACACGTGGGTCACCCGACTGGTACACGACGCTCATAAATAAAGTGGATAAAGACCTATACTTCAAAGCAAGCTGCGCTGGATATGATTCCATGCGCTTTATATTCACGGCTCAGTGGTTGTGGGTGGTCCTGATGCGAAGATAAATTATAAATACATAAATAGAGGAATTTAAAATAAGCGCTAGTTAATGTAACAGAGATAGGCTTTGTAGAAGCGTATAACATTGACTAATGATTAAAACCCATTACAGGCTTCTACAGAAGTACATATTATATAGATTAAATATTGAATACACGTTTATTAAACTTTAATAATATTAATAAACCGGTTTAATGTTAGGATCGTAAAATAATTAAAACTATTATCGTAAATTGAATACTGAAATCATGTTTAATAAAACGTTTATTAGTGAAACAAAAGTCGTTTATTACTTTAATATTTAGCCTAGTACTGTAAGACAATAGAAATTATTAAAACTATTATTGTTAATTGAATCAATGTAATAAAATGATGAAAACATGTTTAATAAATAAAACTGTTTAACAGAAGTGGTTTAATACTACTACTCTAATAACAAAAATAGAACTGATTAAAACTATTAATAAATAAAACTATTACTGAGTTGATTAAAACCAATTAAATACAAAATTAATTTTTATTTTGTTTGTTTTGTTTTTGTTGGGTTTTTATTGTTTGTTTATTTTTGCTATGAATTATTACAAAAATTATTTACACATCAATGGCGTTTTAAATAGATTTCCAAAACTAGCTTAACCGCTATTTGTCGAATGTATTTTAATCTGGCTAAAGTGTCCTCTAACAGATATTTGTATAACACAAATTATATCTGTTTAGCTTTTTTACGTTTATAAATAAAAAAATTAATTTTAAAGTAAGAACAAGTAATTTTAAAATAATATGAGTATTATAAATTAGAATTGGACAGACATTAACCTATAAAATCCAGTTGACACATTTAATGTTTCTGACACGAATCAAGAGTCTGACATAATATCGACAGTTAAATCTGATTTATAAGCAAACTTTTGTTTATAGTATTCCAAACCTTTTTACAAAACATTGATAAATAGAGAATGCGTGTTCTTTCAATCAAGGATGTTTTTAATTCATAAATACACAAATAATATTGTTGTGAATGAAAATTCTCACCAGGCTGTTTTCAGGGACGGCGTACAAAACAAAATATTATTTAAAATTGTGTAAGAGCTTAAGACACGTTCTTAATTAAACGTAAGAAAACACCATTTAGTGGCTTCATGTCCACAACGAAGCTAATTGCATATTATGTCACAAAACGTTTCTCAACTGTTATAAATTGGGAAATATTTTTACACATTAGGTCTTTGTCGGAAATCTCTTGTGCAGAAAATTGCCATTTGACTGTCGGGCTGTCTATGTAAGAATTTTCAATTTGCACTAACGTGTTGTACTGCGTAACAAAATGGGTGTTCTGTTCTTGGGAACCATTGTAATTTGACAGGTAAAAGAAACTTGTGTTTCATTTGAGTGGCCAGTAAAGCGGTCTAATTTTCACAAGGTGTTGTAACTTGTTGGTCTTGTCACCTCATAGCGTACCTATAGGTGACTAAAGCTGTTGCGGAACTTTACCTCTAACTGACTATTCCATTGGCGGTTAGTTTGATCTTACCACTTACACAACTCAAACACCAAACACAAGTGAGAGTGCTCGCCCGTGGCGGTCAGAGTAGATATAGTTGTGACCCCGGCCAACCAAACCAGTCACCATTTATTTTTTTAAATAAAAGTTAGTGCCCAATTTCCGTCACCAAAACAATAATTGCACACCAATGTTCAAATTTGACATTATTCTCCTAAAGAATTCTAAAAGCAGATGCACCATTACTCACACTACAGTCGCAAGACTGGGCTAGCGGAAACTCACTTGTTTCCGTTAGTGTGACTGTGCTCCTATCTGCTCCCTTCCCCCATTTTTCCTGTTATGGATGCGGTGGATGGATAATAACATAAATTGCGCCCATGAGAGGTATCTGCTATAACAGCCTGGCTCTGAATGTAGACGTTAAACAACATATCCTATTCTAAACACATGTATTGAAGTATCAGATTAGCAATTAATTGTTACTTACACCTTTTCATTATTCTTATTTTTGAGTTAGAGTATTTGGTGTATGTAAGGGACGGACGAATATTAAAAATATAAACCAGACTATAATATAAATTATTATGATAAAAATGGACAAGAACTATTTCAAAGGAGCAAAAAGTCAAATCAGACTGAGCTCTCAGAAGCACTTCAAGTCAAAATTGTTTAACATCTACATTCAGAGCCAGGCTGTTATAGCAGACGCCTATCACAGGCACAGTTTATGATTTTAGTCATCCACCGCATCTCGGACAGGGCAAAGATGATTAGAAAGAAAAAAAACGATTGTGAAAATAAGATTATATTTTGTGATTTCAGTTTTGCCTAATCGGTGCACCATGTCTCTAGTTGGTGTGTGTAACAACGAATCATATGACAGCCATATTAAGTTCTGGGATGACGTGTATGGCATCAAGATGTCGTGTATGAAGTTTGATGTCATACATGAAGCCAACGTAGGGATAGTCAACAGTGCTAAACTCACTACAGATTCCTGCGTATTTAAGGTATGATAAACTCACTGAGAGGCATGTGGCTCAGTCTGTAGTGTGTCTGCTTATGAAGTGGTCGGTCATAGGATCTATCCTTCTCAGTGGACATCTTTAGTTTGGGATATTTTCCGTTCCAACCAGTGGTCCACAACTGATTCATCAAAGGCCGTCTTATGTGGTATTCTGTATATGGG
>JAUTWP010221202.1:2717-15296 GCA_033042655.1 Cyathermia naticoides | reverse complement strand
TTTAAAATACAGGAGCGGGATGTAGCTCAATCGGTAGCGTGTCCTTCTGTGAAACGGTCTTTCATCGGATCGATCCTTCTCAGTGGACCCATCTGCAGTTTGGGAATGTCACGGAAAATCCATATAAAAGAACCCTTGCTGTTTGACGGAATGATAGCCTATGTGGCGGCAGCAGGTTTCCTGTAAAGAAGTGTTTCAGAATGATCATAAAATTATGTTTGACGCCCAATAGCCGATGATAATCAAAATCAATGTGTTCTGGTGGTTTAAACAAATCAAACCTTTTTTCAGTCAGGACAGGACAGGTCAAGGTAAAGTTGTTTAACGTCCATGTTCAGAGCCAGGCTGTTATAGCAGACGTCTCTCACGGGCGCAGTTTATGGTTTTACCCATCTACCGCGTCTGTGACAGGAATAGGGGGGAGCAGAGGGGAATGCACGTCACATTAACGGAAACAAGTGAGTGACTCGTTAGCCCAGTTTGCCGACTGGTGTAATCTTTTTTTTTTGATAAGCAGCAAGGGATCTTTTATATGCGCTTTACTGCAGACAGAACAGCACATACCACATAGCCTTTGATGAATCAGTTGGGGAGCACTGGTTGAAAGGGAAAATAGCCCTAACTGCATATACATGTATATACTGATGACCATAGAAACTATACCACAACATGGAAAGACAGTGAAAAAAAAGTGTTAAATGTTGAAACATATATTTTTTGTTATTAGAATGTTTAGCAATGTTGTAGTGGTATATGGGACATTGGTTAGTTGCTCTGTTTCTCATTAGTAAAGCAATCTGGTAATTTTCACTCAAAGCAGGATGTAGTGGGAGTTAGCTGCACTCATTGCATTGAGGGGGTAAATTAGTTTTATGGGTTCGGAAAAAAAGCTTTTAAGCCTAAAATGTAACAAAAGAAATTTTAGTTTGCAATAAAAATGAAAAATAAACTGGAGGCAACATGCCTCAAATTAAATACATAAATATGATTTTCACTTTCATTAAAACAAGAGTGCCATTACATTTGTACAAATGTTTATACCGTAGTTCTGTTAAACAAGTAACATATTCATATAACATGTAATCTTTTTCATTGGGTATGACAAAACACAATTTTTTTTTTAAATTAAATATTAAGCTACTTTTTTAATAATTGATATATTTTCGTCCCGGACGCAGTGGATGGATAAAACCATAGACTGCACCCAGGAGAGGTGTCTGCTATAACAGCCTGGCTCTCAACATGGACACAGTGGATGGATAAAACCATAGACTGCACCCAGGAGAGGTGTCTGCCTATAACAGCCTGGCTCTGAACAATAGGCTGCACCCGGGAGAGGTGTCTGCTATAACAGCCTGGCTCTGAACCATAGGCTGCACCCAGGAGAGGTGTCTGCTATAACAGCCTGACTCTGAATGTAGATGTTAAACATCATGATCTGACCTGACTGGGTGTCTGCTATAACAGCCTGGCTCTGAACATGGACGTAAAATAATTTATCCTATCCTATTCTAATTGTCGTTAATAAAATATTACAAAACTGATATTACATAAATAACTAAATTTGCACATAAAAATATATTGAAAAAGAAAGAAAATACATGAAAAATACTGAATAACAACGGAATAACAACAAACAGTGGAAACTGGAAAAATAAAACATACATCAATTGATAATGGCATGCTGAAATAAATGTGAAGCAGCGAAAGGAATGAAAAAAAGCTGAGCGTGGGGAACAGAAAGGAAAGGCAGAAGTTTATACTCACTCCTGGGCTAGGAGTAGACCGGTTCGAATCTGGTAAAGATACCTCGATCACAGGTGGAACGTCTCCCCCTGCCAGCTGGACATCCTGACTGCCCTCAGCCACTTCCGTCTCTACAATGCCAGACATAACTGCCTCCTTCATAGATATAGTGTTTCCCGTTGAAGAGTTTACAACCGTTCCGGATGAATCGATATAAAATCCTGGTTTTGTTATATAGGTAGCATTACCGCTTGTGACGGTCACCTCTGTTGCAGTTTTTGAGATGATTTCTCCGTTTTTGAAAACAACATCATATTTAGGCTCAAAAGGTGATCCTTCAGTTACCATGACGATTTGATGTTTCTTGTTACTTTCAACTGGTGGTCGTTTCTCTTCTGTAACAGTGGGTGTGATAAAACCTATAGAGATGGCCTCCGCCACCGTCATAGACCTGCCAGAATGTTTATCTGTAAACATCCCCGTATCAGTGTCAATCATTTCACATCTAATAGCGGCTGATATTGAAAGCGCTTCTTGTTTGTGTATTCTCGTCTCTGGTCCAATGCTATTATCATCATCTCTATTTGGTTTGTAATCTGTTACAGTGTTTGTCTTTTCATAATTGATGGATTGGGATACTGACCAATGCTCTTGTGTGTGTCCTCTCTTATCAATGTCATCATCATCCGTGTTTGGTTTATAATCTTTCATAGTCTCAGTCTTTTCATAATTAATTGATCTGAATGATGAAAGAGGTTCTTGTCCTCTCTTCTCTGGCTCTATGTCATCTCTTTTAGGTTTATATTCCTTTGCAGTGTCACTTGTTTCATAATTAATTGATCTGGATGATGAAAGAGGTTCTTGTCCTCTCTTTTCTGGTTCTATGTCATCTCTTTTAGGTTTATAATCTTTCACAGTGTCAGTTGTTTCATAACTAACAGATTCAGATACTGTAAATGGTTCCTTTCTGGGTACTTTCTCTTCCGGTTTACCATTGTCAGTAAAATCTCCTTTAAGACTGTCAATCATTGCATGTTCTTTGGCTCCTAATGTTGGAAGATTGCCCTCTTTTGATTCTATGTTATCTACTCTATCTCTGTTGGTGTAATTTCCTCTATCTCTGTCAATCATTTCAAACCCAACATTTTCTGATGTTGTAAGATGATCCTCTTTATATACTCTCTCCTTTGGTCCATCACCATTGTCAAAATCATCTCTCTTTGGTTTGTAGTTTTTTACAGTTAAATTTCCACTCAGTACAGCTTCATCTATACTCATCACAGCTGCTGTCCGTGGATCATAGAACAACCCAGTTCCTTTGTCTATCAGACCATTATCAAAGGCCTCATCGAGCGGAATACTTTCATCCAAGTCAACAACACTCACCAAGCCCTTCTTCTCAGCCTCCTCAATGGAACATGCCTCACCAGTCTGGTGATCAATGACCGTATCTACGTTTTCCTTACGAGGACCTGGCACAGCACCTCCTTTAAGAATCACAACTGATTCTCCCGTTTGACTCCCAAATCTTCCAGCAACCGGTGACAGGAACCCCTGCTGAACAGCCTCTTCAATGGAAACACGGCGGTCAGACGGCTGATCCCAGAACTGGCCTGATACAGGATCTATGAGACCAAGTCTCATGGCATTTTGGAAACTGAATGTTATTCCCTTTTTGTTAACACCTTTATAATCAAATGGGACACCATTATCTGTTTGTAGCTTGTTGGTTCTCACAGCCTCATCAATGGAATACGTTGTTCCTTCCTGTTCATCATAAAACGTACCTTTGGTTGGATTAATGTAACCTTTTCTCAAAGCATCTTTAAATTTCATCCCATACCTGACGTTATCACTAGAACTGCTGCCATAGTCGGCACTGTGCACTGAACTACCCGACACACTAGCATCATGAAGCTTCTCAGTGAACACCAAACCCTCACGGATTGCCTTCGACAAGTTCATAACTTCACCAGACTGAGTGTCAACAAATGTTCCTGCTGGGTCTAGCAGACCTCTCTTCACCGCTTCTTTAGTGGAGATCTTTCTCCCTGTCTGTGTGTCGAGTGCCCCGGTCACATCATACGTGGAGGAATGCTGATTCACTGTGACTGTCCTCTGTGTGGTTGAGATGGTTTGAACTGATCCAGACACCAGCATGTCTTTCATGGCATCCTCTATTTTCATTGTGTTTCCTGTCAGAGTGTTGGTGTACATCGTCACATGACGGTCAACCAATCCCCGGGCAATGGCTTCCTGCAGATCCACTTCTCTTCCAGAACGAGGATCCAACACTCCGGTTACGTTCACTTGTTTCGAGTCCTGTTTCTGCTGCTCTGCTTTCGATGCGTCTTTACCTTCCACCAAGCCCTGTTTCAATGCTGTTTGTATTGGTACAGTAGAATGAGTAGCAGAGTCGTAATAAAGACCTTTCTCTTCATCGAGAATCCCTTTCCTGACCGCTTCTTTGACCGACATGTCTTGCCCAGTTCGTGGGTCAGTGACGCTAGTGATGACAAGACCGTCTATCACAGTGAAATCCTGTTGAGATCTTCCCTCCACAACCTCCGCACTGACGAGATGTTGCTCAATTGCCTGCTCCAGAGTAATCTTCTCCCCACTTGCCCTGCTCACAACTTCTCCCTTGTCTGGATCAAACAAGCCTTTCTCTATAGCCTCAGACACCGGAACAACCTGGCCTGTCATTGGGTTGAGAATTCCTGTAATGTTTAATGATTTCTGAATCACTGACGTCTGAACTTGAGCTTCTGGCAATGGGCTGGATTTTGTTATTCTAGAAGAATCTGATCTAGTATCGTGTTCTACAGAGTCTGAAGGTTTGGTTTTTATTGCAGCTTTAGAGGACTCTGACCTAGCACTTGCAACATGTTGAGATCTCGAATCAGGTTTCATAACAGCTTCTAGTGTGCTGGATGCAGAAACACTCCCACTGTGAAACAGAGATAGGTCGCGTTCTACCCAAGTTTTCTCAGTCTTATCTGTGAACTTACTCTGAGATTCTTCAAACACAATGGTATTCCGTGAGCCCTGAGTGTCGGACTCCTGACCTCTGAGAAGACCGTGCTTGAAAGCATCAGCAATGAGGATTTCCTGACCTGTCTGTGAGTTGAAGACAATTCCAGCAGACGTATCCAGAACTCCTTCTCTGAGTGCATCAGACACGCTCATTTCTCTCCCAGTGGCGGGGTCAGTGACAAACTCAATGCTCAACGATCTCGTCTCAGTGAGTGTACTCTCCTGAGATTTACTGAACTTTTCACCGGATGTCATCTCTGACTCGATCTGAGTGGCGTCAACAAGCTTCCTCTGGACAGCTGCATCAATTGGAATTTGTTCTCCTGACAAAGGATCGGAGTAAAACTTGCCATCTTTGTCAATGATTCCTCGCTCTATAGCATTTCCCAGTGAAACCTTCTTTCCCGAGATTGGATCAACAACAGAATGGATCTTGATAGTCTTTTTCTCAGAAAATTCAACTTGAGCAGTGAAACCAGATATTGTTCCTTCATGCTTGGTTTGAGAACTGTCCACAGATGTTCCAGAAACTAAACCTTTATCAATAGCTTCAGGAATACTTATAGCAGCACCTGTGATAGGATCGACATACGTGGCTTTGTCTACATTAAGAATGTTTCTATCTATTGCTTGCTGCATGGATATTTCTGACTGAGAACTTGGATCAAAGACAGAACAAATATCTATTCTATTGCTGGTCTTAACACACACAGTGCTGGACGTTTTCGACTTGTCTGTAACTTCATGAACTACACCGTCAAGTATCAACTGATCAAGATTTTTAACTTCACCTGATGTCTTGTCAATAGTATGGCCAGATTTATTTAGGATCCCATCAGTCAAAGCTTGTTCTAACGTGACGCTATTTCCAGTGTTTTTGTCTGAAAAGACTGCTGAATCACCCTTTATCAATTTATCACATACTGCTTGTTGCAGAGTAATCTCTTTCCCAGACACTGGATCTTTAAACATGCCAGTCTTAGTGTTCATGTACCCACTGGACACAGCTTCCATCACAGTCATTGCATCCGGTCCGTACTTTGACCCCGACTTGATTTCTTGCACCTCTGATACCTCTAACAGTCTTGGTGAGATCTGCTTGGCTGTGACTGTTTTGAATGAGGCATCACGGGAATGATCCTGTGAACGATGCTTGTCTTGATCTAAGACTCCTTCCAGAGACTGCTTAACCACCATGGCTGCTGCTATTGGGGCACCAATCACTGCGATGAGACCCATCTTTGCAGCATCCTTCAGGGAAAACCTCTTGTTTGTACCGGCTTCAATAAAGTGACCAGTTCTTGGATCAATGATTCCTTCCCCCATTCCATCCTCTATAGACACAACACTTTGAGACTTTACATCATATATGGAATATTTTCCATCCAAAGAACCAGAAGAAATGGCTTGCTGAAATGATTGGCTTTTACCAGTCATCGGGTCCCTAAAAGTTCCATGTGTGTCTAACAGACCACTTTCTTCTGCAGCTATTGGACTCAGGCCAGTGTCCGCCATTGGCTCTACAGGTGTTGTGGTGTTGATAACCTGACTTGTAATTGCATCTTGTATGGACATCTTTTCACCCGTATTAACATCAGTGTAAGTCTTGCTTTGCAGGTCAATGTATCCCATATCCAGAGCTTCTGCAAATGAAAGGTTTTGTTCATCAGTTTCTTGTGGAATTTGCTCACGCTTCACCTGCATTTGAGGTAAAGGAAGATCTTTTTGAATGAAATCCTTGCTGAATGCCATTCCTCTTTCTTTCTCTCCAGATGATATGTACCCGTAGCTGACTGCAGCTGCCAGTGACATGATGTCACCTGTAACTGGTTCAGTGAATGTTCCACTGTCAGCATGAATGAGTCCTTGACTTTCTGCTTCTTGCATTGACATCCCGATTACAGAAGACACAGGTTGATTAAATTCTGTCTTTTGTATGGTGGTTTGTGACAAAGACAAATGTTGGTCAAATTCAGGTTTTTGTATCACAGATGAAGATACTGGCAAAGGTCTATCAAATTCAGTCTGGTGTACTGTGGAAGTAGATAGAGGCAAAGGTTGATCAAATCCAGGTTTTTGTGCGATGGACGAACTCACTGGAAAAGTCCTATCAAATTGTGTTTTCTGTACTGTAGAAGACATTGGTAAAGGTTCATCAAATTGTGTTTTCTGTACTGTAGAAGACATTGGTAAAGGTTCATCAAATTGTGTTTGCTGTACTGTGGGTGATGACATAACCAAAGGCCTATCAAATTCTATGTTTTGTGTTGTGGATGAAGACACAATTGAAGATTGATCCAATCCAGACCTCTGTACAATGGATTGTGAGATAGTTAAAGATTTATCAAAGCCAGTCTGCTGTACAGTGGACGAGGAAACAGGAATAGATGTGCTGTATTCATTCTGTTCTATTGTAGATGTGGACACATATAGATTCTTATTAAACTCCGTATTCTGTGCAATAGATGACGACATTGATAAAGATTGATCAAATCCTCTATTTTCTACTGTGAATGACGTAGGCTTATCGAATCCTGTAGTTTGCACTGTGAAAGATGTAGGTTTATGTAATGGAGACAAAATGGGGCTACCACTGGAATCGAAGTCACAGGCCCCAGGTATTAAACCTTCGTACACCGCTTCTTGAAGAGTTATTTTTTCTCCAGTCCGAGTGTGTGTCAATTTGCCAGTGAGAGGATCAAACACGTTGGTGTGAATGGCTTGATTGAGAGAAATCAACTGTCCACTGTCAGGATCTCTGATCTGCGTTTCACTTCCATTCACAAGTTTCCTTTCCACAGCTTCTTTGATAGACATACACAAGCCGGTCTTGGGATCAATGACTTTACCAGTCTCAGCATCATACAGATTTTCCTTGATCAGCTCACCCAGTGTCAAATTATCCATTTCTTTTCTCACAAAAGGAGTCAGTGAAGGAGTAGTAGTTTCAATGGTTTGAGATGTTTTATAGGTTGATGATGTTTCTTTCACATCATAGCTTTCAATGTTTCCTTTGTCTATAATTGTTGATGTTGTTGTTTTTGACATCTGCCAACTGACTGGCTCAGATGAAGACTCGCGGCTACGCTCACCGTCTAAGACAGCAGCCAGTGTCTGTGCGGTGGGCTGGTCAATCAACTGTTTATCCAGAGCTTGTTTCACTGTGTATCTTAAACCTGTTGACTTCTTCGTTATTGTGCCGTCCTCCCAATTAACACTGATTTCCCTGCTTGTTCTCAGCTTAGGCACTGCGGACATGGCCAGCCTATCTACAGTTTGTGAGTCTAGCACACCTTTATTCACTGCTTCTATCACAGTCATACGCTCACCAGACGATCTTAGAGTTACTTTTCCTGACTGCCAATCCACATCAAGATTGCTGTCAATATTCTGGGAAACTGTGTGGCTATGGTCTGGCAGCAAGGACTCTGGTGACACGTCAGAACTGGAGAGAGGAATAAGATGGGACACCGAAGAGGACACCGAAGTGGACACAGAGTCCTGGGAAAAAGATACAGGTTTAGAATCTGTTCTCTGTGACGCTCGGTCCTGTGTGGAGGAAGAGGTACTAGATGATACATATCTAGAGGATAAATGTGAGGATATATTGTCTACCGGTGTCTCGCCAACTAGCACACTTACCATGTCACTTCCTCGGATGACGGAATCAGGGTGATCAACATCTTGTCTAGGTTTCGAAGGACGGATCTGATCTCCTGGCCGAGCAAACACAATAGTTGTCTTGGGTTTGGAATCTTCTTCCACCTGCTTTATTTCACCATTAAAACCATTCACATGACTGTCAACCATGCCTGCTGGCCTCTTCGACTTCGACCCATGTCTTCTCTTCACAGAATCAACAATCATTTTGCCTGCAAGAATTGGTGCTCCAACTATAGCAAGCAGACCCATTTTTAGAGCTTCATCAGCAGTGATTTTCTCCCCAGTTCTAGAATCGAGGACACCTCCAGATCGGTCGACCAGACCTCTACGAAGTGCGACATCAAGAGAAACCTTGTTGCCGGTCTGCGGGTCCAAAACTGTCACTTCCGTTGACTTGAGCTTCCCTTCTATCAGAGCTTTATCCAGAGGAATCATTTTACCAGTACGGACGTCTAATACTTTTCCTGTGGAGTCATCAAACAAATTTTGAACCATGTCTCTTTCTATTGCTACTCCTAAAGGAAGTTTTTTATTGGCAGCCTTATCCCACACTAAACACTGACTGCCATCAATGAGCCCTTGGACTAAAGCTTGTTTTAGAGGCACCCTCTCTCCAGTCTGTGTATTCTTAACTGTCACCATTGTGCCATCTATCATGTTCCTAGTCAGCCCGTCTTGCAGAGAGAAATACTTCCCAGAAACAGGATCATAAATCTTGCCAGTCTGTGCATTGAAGAGTCCATTGTTGAAGACATCAAGTAGGTTTATTTTATCAACTCTCTGTGGAGGAGTTATCTGTTCTAGTCTAGCTCTGGTTGGATCTAACTGACAAGTTTGGGCATCTATCAAACTTCTGTGTAGACATTCTCTCAGAGTGAACATCTTCCCAGACTTGTCAAACACTGCGGGCTTATCTTCATCTATCAAACCAGAAGCAATGGCTTGTTGAAGAGTCATCAGCTTTCCAGTTTTGGGATCTCGAACCTTTCCAGTTTTCAAATCTATAATTCCTAACTTTGTGGCAACAAGGTACGACAGAGCCAAGGGCTTGGTAGGTTTTGGAGAGATAAAGAAGGAATCCTCCTTCCTTTCCATGGAGTCTGTGGAGAGGTTCAGTGGACTGTGGTTCTCTATTTCAGTGGAATAATGCAGCACCTCCGTAGCAACAGCCGACTCTTCGGGCTCCTCGGCTGAAGTCTTCTCCAGTTCCATTTCAACAAGAGACCACGAGGTTTCATTGTCAACACCTTTCCTGTACAGAACGTGGGAGTCGAAGGCATCTTCTTCATCCATGGATTTCTCCAGCTGGGCAGCATCGCTGTGCTTAGATGGGTTGATGAACCCTTGTTTTAGAGCATCTTTCAGCTTCATTGTTTCACCAGTTCTTGTGTCTTTGAATGTTCCTTTCTCAACATTGACCAAACCTTCGCGGACTGCTCGCCCAACTGATATCTGTTTCCCAGTTCGTGGATCTATCACTGATGTTATCATCTTGAGTGAAAACGAAGGTTTGTCAGCAACAACTGAACTCCTCATGAGCTCTTCCTCTCTAGTCTTGTCTGTGACTTCACCGTGAATCAAACCTTTCTCCATAGCTCTAGTGAGAGGCATTGTTTCTCCAGTGGTTGGGTTGAAGTAGATTCCATCGTGAACATTGAGGATGCCAGAAATAACAGCATCATCATACGAGACCATCTCCATGGTCCTCGGGTCTATGACGCTACTGATGCTCAACGTCATCGTTTCTGTGTGGACGTCCTCAACAAGAGTTGACTCGGTCGACTCCTGCTGCTCATCTGTAATATGAATGCTCGTGATGCTAGAGCGATCAGTTTCTTCACCAGATTTTGTTGTTTCTACCAGAACCAAGTTCTTGTCAATCGCTTCATTAAGCTGCATGGACACCTTTGTTAATGGGTTGTAGTATATGCCATTAGCATGATCCAAGATTCCCTCTTCAATAGCCTTGTGGACAGTGATGAGTCGTCCAGTGCGGGGGTCAATAACAGCAGTAACTACAAGTGTGGTCAGCTTGGTGGTGGTAATCTTGTTCACATCACTGTCAGCATTCGATATCACAGAGGTCAGCTCGGCATCTATTAACTTCTTCTCTATTGCCTCCGCTATTGACATCTTACTTCCTGTGAATGGATTAACATACAATCCTTCAGATTCATCAATGATCCCTTCTGCTACAGCATCAGCTACTGACAGCTCTTTCCCAGTCACTGGGTGGATTACACTTTTAAGTGCAAATGTTTTTGTTTCCCTCAGCATGGATCCAGGCAGGGACACAGTTGTTGTGATATCTTCAGCTATCACAAATCCCTTCTGAATGGCCTCACTAATGGGCATTGGTAATGGTCTTCCTAATTTATCAAGGCCATGATAAATTCCACGGTCTTGGTCCAGTATTCCATCATGAATTGCCCGACTGACAGTGAGACGTTCACCTGTCTTGGGATGTATCACTCCTGTTATGGAAAACGATCTCGTCTCCTTTATGGGCTCCCCACTGTCGGCCGACGGCTCTGAGATGAGGTCGGCAATGATGTATCCCTTCTCAACGGCAATGTTGAGCGGCATTGTTGATTTGCTGATGGGATCTCTGTACGTTCCGGCATCCAAATCAATGAGACCTTTCTTCAAAGCCTCCGTCACATTCATTTCTTTACCAGTTTTAGGATCAACAACTGACTTCAACGTCAGCCTCCTCGTCTCCGATATGACAGTTTGTGTGACGGAGGGTCGAGAAACGCTTGTTGTTGTAAAAGAATACGTTCCGCCGGTTTTTGTCATGAAGCTCGATTCAATTGAAGCAGTGGAATCAGCAGGTTCTGGGGCTGGTTTCGTTTCTGTGACAGTTTTTGAAGTATATTTGAAGGATGTCTGAAGGTGATCGACTTCATCAAAGCTTTGATGAAACATTGATGAGTCAGGCCAAGAGGATGAAAGACTAAGGTATCCCTTCTCAATAGCTTGCTCTACAGACATGGTCTGGCCGGTCTCGGGATGAGTGTATCTCTGCGTGCGATCATCAAGCAAACCTCGGGAAGTTGCTTCTGAAATTGTGATCGACCTGGTCAAGGTTTCGTGCGGTGCTGGGTGAATGCGGGTCAAGATGGAGGTAGAGGTAATGATTGGACTGATCAACTCTAGAATGTTTTTGGCTTCATCGGGTGTGATGATGCCTTGTGTGGCAGCATACTGGAATGTGTGAGACTGTCCTGTCCTCAAATCTTTAATAACACCTTGCTCAGGAATAATTATGTCTTGTGCGATAGCACTTAAAATGGAAATATTCTGACCAGACCTATCAACTAGTCCAGTTTTCTGGTTTAACACATTAACAAGTGCTGGGTCAATAAATCCACGGTCTGCTGCTTGCTTTACCGTCATCTCTGTACCAGACTTTGAGTCTTTGTACGTTCCTTTCTTTGTCAGTAGGCCTCGTTTCAAGGCTTCTGCTACTGAAACTGTCTGATTTTTGGAAGAATCTCTAACACCACTTGTAGAAAATGAAACCTCTTCATTAACCAGCTTCACATCTCCTTGCTGCAAGGCTTGCAATAACGGCATTTGTCTCCCACTGTCAGGCGACACATAGTTTCCTTTAGAATTAATCAAACCACTTTCTACTGCACTACGGAGCGATACCATATCGTTAGTTCTTGGGTTCATAATGCATTTTCTATCACCATCAATTTGTCCACAATTTATGGCTTCAATAAGAGGAACAGTTTGACCTGATGCTTTATCATAAACCTGTCCATCATCCAGAAGACATCCATCTACAACAGCATCCAGCAGTGAAGTAGGGCAACGCAGCAAGCCATGGCGCACAGCCTCATCTAGAGGAATTCTTTGATTCGTTCCTTTTTGAATATACACACTTGACACGGGGTCTACGAGACCTTTCTTCACAGCCTCGGTCAGTGATATGAAATTTCCATTGTCTGGATCAGCAATTTCACAACAACTTGAGTTGATTCTACCACTCTCCACCGCCTCCAGTACCGACATCTGCTTCCAGGTGACCGGGTCAATGATGGTTCCCATGGATTTATCATACAAGCCTTGCTCTATCGCCTGAACGAGACTGAGCGTGGCCTCCGTCCTAGAGATATCACTGGG
>JAUTWP010221091.1:0-15301 GCA_033042655.1 Cyathermia naticoides | reverse complement strand
GTTATGATTACCTGTAGCAGTTCAAATGTTGCGAGAAGTTCTCCAGCTCTATCCGGCCCCCGGTAAACCGTCCACCATTCAAGACGAGGGGGGAATTTGGGGTGGTTATATTTCTCATCACTTAGCTTCACAACAGGTTTACACAAAGCTCGACCAATAAACTAAGATTTACCCTGAAAGAAAAATCACATTTTGTTTTACTTGCAGTTGGTTATACAGTGAACTCTGTCTAAACTGGACACCCATGGGATCAAGTAAAATCTTCAGTTTTTAGAGGTGTCCAGTTTTCAGGGGTTAGATTTACACTAAACAGACCCATAGGGACCAAATTTGGTTGTCTGTTTAGAGGGGATTTCAGTTTAGAGGTGATTTCGGTTTAGAGGGGTTTTTGGTTTAGAGGGGCTTCACTGTACTCATTTTAATGCTTACACCCAATTAAGGTTCGATCATGGTGTCAAGGGTACACAGCTAAGTTTAGGACAGATGTTAATGTCAGTAAACCAGAATTCTGTCAAAACCGGACAAACAATTTGGTCCCAATGTGTTCATATAGTGTAAATTTAACCTCTGAAAACTGGAAACCTATGAAAACCGGACATTTTATTTGGTCCCATGGATGTCTAGTTTAAAGGGTTTTTACTGTATTATATTTTACCACTTTATGCAGATCAAATATTTCCACAATAATGGTAAAATCTTTCCCATAAGAAACTTTCATCTCACCACTTTATCCTGATCAAATATCTCCACAATAATGGTAGGAGGATCGTCTACGATCTCTTCTTAAAACATAAAAATCTTTCATCATACCACTTTATTCTGATCAAATATCTCGACAATAATGATACAATCTCTCATTGAAACATAAAAAAACTATTATCTTGCCACTTTATCCTGATCAAATATCTCGACAATAATGGTAGGAGGATCGTCTACGATCTCTTATTAAAAACTATTATCTCACCACTTTATCCTGATCGAATATCTCGACAATAATGGTGGGAGGATCATCTACGATCTCCTCCATGAGTCCGAAAATGTCAACCTCCTTGATGATGAGCATCTCATCCCACGTGGGACTCAGCGTCTCCTCTATGACCTGCGTGCATACGCTCTGTTCCACAAACGCAATCCGCGCAAACGGGTCCGACAGACCCGACGCATCGGAGCCAATCAGCTGGCGAGCCTGGTACATGTGAGCACGTAGCTGAAACACTTGCTTCTCTGAAAATCAAAGAAAAAATATAATGTAGTAAATAGAAAATTTTGTATTTTATTTGTAAAATATTTGTAATTGCACTATGGTCATTAAAGATACAGTATTATTTATGATTTTGAACATTTGTACTTTCCTAGTTCCCTCCAGATTTGTTGTTTGTTATATTTATTTTTGTGCTTACAATCAATTGAGGTAATGTATGACTGGAGGTGACACAGACTGTGGTCTACTGAATGGAATCTTACTCTCACCTTTGTAATGTATGACTGGGGGTGGTACAGATCAAATATTGCATGCTATGCTTACCTTTGTAATGTATGACTGGATTAACATGGTTTTACCTTTGTAATGTATGACTGGCGGTGGTACAGACTGTGGTCTAGTGCCTGACTGTTTGAGAGCCTTGGTCTCATCAAATCCTCCTGGCAGACCTTTAAGGTAGTCTTTCTTATGTTTAGTCAGACCAAGCCAGAGAAACACTTGCAGTTTAGCTTGAATATTCCATCCTGCTTGACCCATCGCTTTCTTCCCAGGCAGCTAGAAAAATATAACATAGTGTTTAATTATTTCAACTAAAAGTAAAGTTTGTTTTATTTAACACCTAGATCACATGATTTTTATCTCGTCATTGGCTATAGAATGACATACATACCAGTATGGTAATTTTGACACATTTCTTCAGAGGAGCAGCAAGGGGTCTTTTATATGCACTTTTCCATAGACAGGACAGCACAAACCACAGCCTTTGATGAATCAGTTGTGGACCACTGGTTGGAATGAAAAATAGCCCAAACTGCAGATGGATCGATCCGATGACTGCTTCACAGATTCATGCTGCCGATTGAGCTACATCCCACTCTTTTACTAATTAAAATGGTCATTGAACCACAGAGCACTTGAGCTTAATTTGATTAAAATATCTCAATTTTAGTTGTCTTGTTTCAAAGCAAATTTTAAATTACAGTGGACTCTTTCTAAACCAGCATCTGTATAATACAGATTTCTGTGTAAACCAGCACAATTTCAAAGACCCGTCTAGCCACTTAACACTGGATAACATCTGTCTAAACTGGCAATCTGGTTTAAACAAACAGAGTCTACTGTATAAGTAATTACCTTCAGTAATAGTGTCTGAACCTTCCCACAGTCCTTTCCCCTCTCCTCATCTACAATGGAGTATAGAATGTCACGAGCAGTTACTCGCTGGTAGGCGACTCGCTTGTTCCCACTGATTAGCCAGATGAACACATCTGGTAGAGCATGCTGGGGCTGAAACAAAAAATAAACATAAAATTATTTTCAATTTTTTATCTTATTATTTTGCTCTCTAATAATGGTTATCAGCAAAGTGTATGTGTGTTTTCCCAAGTGATCTTTTATATGCACACGCCAAGGCCTTTGTTGAACCAGTTGTAGAGCACTGTTTGGAATGGAAAATAGACCACTGTAGATTGGATCCAATGAGAAGGATCGATCAGACAACCGACTGCTTCAAATGTGAGCATGCTACCCACTGAGCTACATCATGCTCTGCTTGAACCAAATGTCTAGGTGAAGCACTACAGATGATTACCTCCTCCATAAGGCTATGAAGTCTCACAAGATACTGGTTGGCACACTTCAGTTTCACCTTGATGTTATCCTTGGTCACTGTGGCCTTCATTGACCTCGCTAGAGTTGACATCTGATCCTGAAAACACAAACAGAACTTGATAATGTATTTGTTTAAACCTCAGTCAGGGAGCCCAGATCGGTAGCTGCAAAACTAAAAATGTTGTTTTATATAAATTCTGTCAAAATCTTGCAGAAAAAATTAAATTTGAATCTAGCCTGGTTAAAGTTTGTAACTTTGTATTACAAATCTGTTATTTTATGATCACTGCTATATACCATCTCTAGAAGTTTATATTACAAATGAACTATTTCATATTGTAAACTGATAGGCATAGTATGTAATTTGATTGACTAATTTCTGGGATCAAAGGACAATAACACTCGGAAAGCTAATGATGTCATTAGCAATTGGGACAGATGAAGTTGATGATTCAATGGTCTACAGTTAAGATTGTAACCACGTAATGTTTTCAATACCAAATATAAAGTTATTCATAGAAAAACGATTCAGTTTACAATGTAGATAACCATACTGAGTTTAATTTTTTTTATGTTAT
The DNA here is from genome assembly GCA_033042655.1 of Cyathermia naticoides. Classification (NCBI taxonomy): domain Eukaryota; kingdom Metazoa; phylum Mollusca; class Gastropoda; order Neomphalida; family Neomphalidae; genus Cyathermia; species Cyathermia naticoides. The sequence goes on along the minus strand of JAUTWP010221091.1, from coordinate 11,911 downwards.
TGTCCATTTGATCCAACAAATGTTTACATTTTTAACCTCAGGCTGATGCCTTTTGTGGGATCAAATGGCCAATAAACCTGCAAATTGAAAAACACTATGGTTATCTCCTAAATGAATCTGATATACCTACCATCTCTCGGACTAGAAGTTTGTGTCTTTCCTTGTCCAGTTTGGTCTTTCCTGCAGCAGAACCACCACCCGTTCCCTTCACTAGAGAAACAAACTTTGAACAACCTTGACCCAGTTCCTCAAACACTCCACGTAGTCGTTTCTCTGGGAAAGGCATTTCTGTGTGAATCATCTCATGTACCAGATTGAAACCATCCTCCTGATAGAAAGAATACAAATAATATTTAATACATTAACAAAAAAAAAGAAGTTTATTATCATTTATTTATGAGAGATAGAGGGTGAGAGATAAAGAGGAGAGAGAAAGAGATAGAAAGATAGAAAGAAAAAGAGAGAAAGAGAAAAATGGAGTAAAATTACATATAAAAAATTAGTCACATCACCAACATAACTCTAGGAGTTAAGAAACCTAGAGTTATCTCCCTTACAATTACAGTGGACTGTCTAAACCAGCTGTCTGAACTGTCTAATCTGGATTTCTGTGTAAACCAGCACAATTTCAAAGTCCCATCCAGCTATTGTAATACTAGATAAAATCTATCTAAACTGGCATATTTCATTGGTCCCAAGTGAATCTGGTTTAAACGGTCCACTGTAATGGTAAGGGAGATAACTGTTGGTTTCTATAAAACATTTTAACTCACCAGTTTTTCTGCTACCTTCTGAATTATGTTACTGTTGTACATGCGTCTTCTGTGGTCCTCCAGCATCTCCTTCACGTAGACACACGGCTTGTCCTCGTAGAAAGGCAGATGATAGTAACACTTGTCCCGAGTGACGGGTTTGGTTGCCACGGTGGTGCTCTGCCACTTGGGAATGTCTGCACTGCACACAGAAATATCTTCTTCCGGCGTGTCTTCACCAGACTCCTCACTGCTGTCTGACCTAGAGTGTCGACACGGTGGGTTGTAGCCATCCAGAACATTGCCAGCATTACCTGAAAAGAATTCAATAGGGGTCGTTCAAATATTACGTAACGCTATTTTTGTCAAAATTAGATATCCACCCACCCCTTGTAATGCTAGACCATACCCCCCAAAAAAATATTTTTCCACCAGGAACCCTAGTAAATAAATGTTTAAGGTTTGGTGAGGAATAAAACCTCAAGTGCTGGTTTGATAGAGATTAAACAAATATTATGAGATAAAATCTTACCTATACTGATTTCAAAGTGAACGGGTTTGTCACCGACTGCCTTCTTGTCAATCATAGAGGCCTCCAAGTAAGTACCAAACAGGAAATACTCATCTGGTCGACCTGCAGCATTCTGGGTAATAATGTTAAAGCACAAAATAAGATATCAATTACATATAGTTTAAATACACAAACATACTTCTTTAGTACATGTAGGCCTATTCATAATTTTAAAATATTTACTTATTATCTTACATAGTTTGTTGAATCTATCAAAGGTAAAAGAAAGGAATTCATATTTACATTATATATTTATTTCTTCCAATTGGTTGGTTATACTTATTTCAACCTTACATCCAATTATGGTTCAAGCACGCTGTTTTCACAGTGTCGTGGCTTTGCCAAATCTTCCCTTAAGCTCAGACTACCAACTGCCACAACGAAGTTGGACAACTTAACGGTTGCGTTGTAATTTCCCCAACTCCCGACTTACGACGGTGGGTACGCTCAGACTAACAACTCGACGGTTGCATTGCTATTTCCCCAACTCGCGATGATGATTACGTTGTTTCCGCACACAATAAAATTTAGTGAAAATGGAAATGTCTGTTGCTCTAGCCGCAGTCACCATTGTTTGGCTTCGAAGAAAAAGAAGATTGAGGAGACATAGGCGACTGTGGGCTAGACCACATATTGTTAATAGAGGGGAGAAGGGCAGTTTTCTGAATCTGATTCCTATTTTACATTTAAAAGAACACAATTTTTTTTAAGACTGCCCCCTATTCTTTTTTATTTAAAATAGCATACTTCTTATGACGTTGTCAATATGATTTTTAAAAAGTGTTGTAGAGAAGAAGAAATGATTTCCACATCTCAACGATTTCCTCTTCTTTACAGGAATTGTTCCAATCTGCCATTTTTACTTTTATTCTGGATGGTGTCACGGGGCCTAATGCTACATTGTGGTTGACTAATTGATTGGCGACGGTCTAGTTGAGTTGGGAATGACGTTCAGACTATCAACTGGCAGTTGCATTGAGTTGTAGTATGCGCTCAGACTGACAACTGATGTTGAGCCCTGATTCATTTTTTTAATCGGATACAACAGCCATCGTGAGAGTTGTATATGACAAGAATCGAGTTGTAAGAGTGCTCAGAGTAGCAACTGGATCGTCGTAGAAATCATGCCAGCAGCGAGTTGCCCAACTCCATTGTGGCAGTTGGTAGTCTGAGCCTAGCATTAGATTCAGTCTTGTTGAGTGATAGATTTCAACATAACTGTTGTACTTACCTCAGATATAGGTAGTGTGTTTTCCACCTCCACATTGGCGGGACCCGTTGTGTCTTCGTTATCCATCATCTCCATCTTGAGAGCAAACAGGAGACGACCCCGGTACGACACGCCCTCCCCCAGACCGTCATTGAGATGCATGTGCTGGTCATGTATCTGATAGTACCGTGTTGAGCCATACAGATTTATCCAACACGGACCAAATGTTGGTAAGAAACCTGAAAATAATATACATGTAGTTAATAGTACCATGGTGAATCGTAATAATTAAATATCTGGAAGTACCATGTTGTAAAGGCAGTCCTAGGTGGCATGCAAATAATGGCTAAAAATTCATACGGAATTCTCCGTACGGGTGTATTTTTCACTAAAAATAGTTAAACAGAATAACTAGTAGCTGAGCGGATATGGGTTAAATACAGTATTTCAAGTTTATCAATACAATATGAATTTGTATTACACTAGACCATGTTGTGTTCAGTATATATTATTACCTTTTTCTCCCGCATTTGAGATATTGGCCAGATCAATGAAGTGTGTGCCGATGATGTCATCATTGACGCTGTCGTTGTCTCGGAGCTGAACATTGATGCGTCGACACAGTGGTGGAAACATCTCTGTGAACACGATCTGCTCGTTCCAGACTGGCTCGTAAGAACCTTTCTTTATTGAAGTCTTGCCCTGCCACATAATGGAATGGAAAGTGTTAATGTGTTTACATAACAGAAGTGCAAGCATGCCTGTCTTAGGGACAAACACTGACATTGCCAGAGTTTCTGTCCAAGTCAAGTGCCATATAAGTTAGTTGTATTTATTTTTGTGCTAACATCCAATTAAGGTTCAAGCACGCTGTCATGGGCACACAGCTCAGCCACATAAACCATATAATTATATATAATAGCAAATAAATTGACAAACTCAATAACTGTAGACTTTTTGCAACAGATATTTGCACGCAGTATTCTCTTTTTTTTTTAAATAATTATTTTTACTTTATTTTTGTCAACACAAAAGTTTATACTATTTTTAAACACAATTTTATATCTTTTATCAAACACAAATTTTACTAAGTGCCTATTACACATAATATTTACTCCATCTCATCAACAACAAAAAAAGAAAAGTTTCTTTTGTTTAACAACACTACTAGAACACATTTATATTTATCTTATCATCGACTATTGCACATCAATTATACACATGGTCATTCTGACACATTTCTTTAAATGAAACCTGCCAGCGCCACATAAGCTTCGATAAGCAGCAAGGGGTCTTTTATATGCACTTTACCACAGACAGGACAGCACATACTGCAGTCTTTGATGAACCAGTTGTGGACCACTGTTTGGAACAGAAAATAACCCAAACTGCAGATGGGTCCACTGAGAATGATCGATCTGATGACAGACCACTTCAAAGGTGGACACACTACCGACTGAGCCATGTCCCACTCCCCCATCACTAACAGTCTCACTAATTGTAGTCGCAATCACTCACCTCATGACCGGCAAAGGACACTCTGACATAGGGATCGACCAGATCCTTGTTTTCTCCAGTGAATGCCTTCTTCACATTGGCCATGATTCCAGTGTTCATCTTAGGTAGGCCTTCTGCTCTGTAGATCTTCATGAAGAACTTGGCTCTCTGTCGGTCTGCTGGTACACCTTCTGGTAGTAGCAAGTTTCTGTGTAAAACAAATATATTTATTTAACTTAAGGAACCCTTATTATTTATAGTACCAAGTTTGTGTAAAACAAATATATTTATATAACATAAGTAACCCTTATATTATAGTCACCATTTCAGCTAATGTTTGAGTTATTGGTTATTAGTAGTTTATGTGTAAAATAAAAAAAATTATGTTTTTTTAAATCAGAGATTATTGGGTGTAAAAGATACAGTATTTGCAGCTCATGACCATGAGAAGAAACCTGCTGTTTCTACATACTCTTTCAGATAAGCAGCAAGGGATGAATCATATTTTCTGTTCTACACAGTGGGTTCATCAAAGGATGTGCTGTCCTATATTTTTCATATAATCAAAACTTACGCCTCAATGTCATCCTCATCTTTGTCACTCTTTGGAGGAACCTAAAACAGGAAAAAACTGAATTAAATATCTAACAACTGCTATACTAATCTACAAACAAATTCTAAAATAGGGATAAATAAACTGATTAAACATTCATAAATTTCTATAAAGTTTGTAACTTGTCTCAAACAAAACTTGTCCCAGCAAAATTATAGCTCACATAAAAATGTTTGGACACTTAATTTTAATTCTCAGTGGTCCAAACTAACTTTCCATTAAATGTTTATTTAGTTGTTTGTGTCAATGTGACTTTCCATTGAATGTTTATTTAATTATTTATTTGTTTGTGTCAATGTGACTGCCAAAAATGTTGACCAAAAGATTATAACCTACCTTGATAGTATCACCTTTACCGATGACAGCAATGTCACATTTCAGATAACCTTTGACCCCACCATTGATGTCCTCTGGGTCGGACAGGGTTGCCCATTTGTGATAGAAGAGGTGATCTAGCAAACCAATACATTGATTATATAATTACATTGTTCTCATCAAATAAAAAGATTTCTAGGATTATCAAGTTAGTGTTAGTACGGTATTCAAACATGATTTTTGTAATTTTATGTTTGTTTAGCCACTTCTATTATAGATAAAGGATTTTTTATAAACTAATTAAACATTATTAATTTTTTTTAAACTACTTAACATAAAATACTAAGCAGGAACTGATGTAGGAGTCCCTATTAATACAAAGTAATATTGAGGTTATGTCCCCTGAATACACATAAAATGAGCTCCCATTATTATCAAAGGTATGTCGCCCCCAAAATACTTTTATTTGTTAAATATATATATTTTTATTTTTTTAATTCTCAAGAACAATAATAAATGGCTATGTTAGGGTTGGAGCCTTAATTCCTCATCTTAGCAAGTGTCAAATGAAAATGATTTTATGATTGATATAAACTTGATAAAAAAAATGGTTGGGAGTTTAACATTCTATTTATTACCCTCAGTATGTATGTACTATGTTTCTTGAAAATGGTGCTCTGTGCTGATACTTTAGACTTAACTAAACCAAGTACAAACTTTACATTTTGACAAAAACTCAGTTTTTAACATTTCAGTAAGGGGCGATAACTTTAGTCAAATTTATAAAGTGGATTTGTCTCCCTTATATTGTTTGCCAAATTTTGGTGTCTTAAAAATGTTGTTATTTCTTATTCAAACTTCAAACATTGATAGTTACTTGACAATGTTGACAATTAATTTTAGAATTCAATAAGAAAATGTTTTATCAGTTAAACAAAATGTTTATATTTATAATTTAACAAAAACATTCCACAACCTTAAATGTACGGTCACGGTCAAAATTTTGACATGCTTACATCACTAAATAAGTGTTCAAGCAAGCCTGTCCTGGCCACGGACTCTAGGAAGCCAGTGTGCCTGTCCAGGACAGGAAGGTATAAATGTACTTAATAAATAGATCTAAATCAACTTCTGATTATAGTAAAAAAAAATGTAAAAATTATATACATTAAAAATAAACATGCATGTATATTATTGTTTACGTAGAGTTGCATGTACATCATTTGTCATGCAAATTTCAGTAAAAAAAAATCCAACAAAAACAACAAACAAATATCCCATTACATATGAAAGAAAGTAAAAAACATATACTAAACTTACTGCATATTTTAATAAATAAATTAAATAGAAATTTAACATAGGAAGATCAGAACTTTCTTATGTTCAAGAAAAAATCAAAATATTCCTTAAGCACAACCAACCTGCAAAATTGTATATAAGATTTTAAATGTTTTTAAAAATAACACAGAGAAATGACATAACCAGTGTTTTATATGTGACCTAGATTAGACAAACCTATTGATTCAAACAAGAATAATGCATAATAAATCTGAAACAATTATTCTAAATGATTAAATCAAAAATATTCTCGACATTGCAGCTTTATAAATTAAGAAATAATTTTTTTATATGAATGTTAAGGGTACATAGATAGAAATATTTGTTTTACAATACCCCAGCACTGTTAAGGATCAACCTACCAAACCTGGCAAGATTTGTATTAAATCTAGAGACGTTCAATACGTGATTAAGAAAACCAAATTGAATACCTGGCTGAGCATACACAGTTGCAACATCGAGCTTATAAGTTCCAAGCAGCCGGTTGGAGCGAAGGATGTTGCGAGATTGACAAGCCTAAGGTAGAAAGGCATGCAAAGGCAAAATGTGAAGACAGAAAAAGACAAAATTCCCAAAAGACAAAAGTTCCCAATATAAGTTGTAAACATTTGACTGTGGATGAAAATGAATGAATGTGAAATAAATCTCAAACCTTTTCTGAACAAAATTGAAAATGAAAAAAAAAATGGTAATGAAATAATGTCACTTTAATTCAGTCATTCAACTATAATATAATTTAGGAAGAGTTATCTATCCATACTTTTTTTGGTTTGATGCTAAATTCTTCAAATGTGCCAATTTAAAAAAATAATAATTCAGTTTTAAAATGTTTTTTTTTTATTTAATATTTATGAAAAACATAGATCATTATAAAATAAGTGAACAAATGGAAAAATAGCAATTGTTTACTCTGTGAAAAAGCACTCTAGTGTTGAAGAAAATATTGTTATATTTAAATAATTATGCTCTTGAGATTCATCAAAAACTAAGATTTTGATGTTATCCCTTCCTCCTTTTTACTTAGTTTTCTTTTTTAATTCTCTAAACAATACAAGAATAAGTAACTACTTCCACTGAAGTTTTTTTAGTTTTTTTTTAATCTTCTTTTTTAAGATTCTAATTTTTTTTAAATGTGTTTATAATACATAGAAAATTCAATAGTTTGTTTCTTGCCCAATTGTAATGAACCAAATCTATTTTAATAAGCATTGTCTTTTTTTTTTCATTTTACAAATATTCAGAATAAGTATGAAATGAGATGATATGCAATAATAAGCAAATTTTCTACATGCGTCATTCAGCTATAGGCAAATTAACATGCTAAATAACAGTAATTACACAGTAAAAATGTGTTTTTTATGTGAAAAGTAAAAAATAAGTTTTTTTCAAAAGTGCATAAAAATTAAAATTAAAAACTAGGAAAGAAAAATTCTACTAAATATTTCATGTTTGTCAGAAATATTCCACCAATTACAAAAAGATGAACATATTCAGCATAACAAAAACATTGTTTTATTTGGTATTATAAATAAAAATAATAAATTTGTAAATTGGTTCATTATTAATGTAAAATACTATATATTTAAAACAAAATTCTTCTACTAATTTATTTCTCTTTCTTTCTGTGTCCTTTCTTAAATTCTTTCCTTTTCTTTTCTCACCTATTTTTTATGTAACATATTTATCTTTTTTCTAGTTCTAAGTCCTCGACCATTCATGCAAGTTTGCTTTTAATTTATTTACGTACATTTGTTTTTTCTGTATAGCAATGATTCAGTTCACCCCAACCTTGACATTCTTAAAAAAATAGTCTGGGGACAATAAATAGCCTAATTGCTTAATTTGGTAGATAAAATTAGATTAGATTACCAGAAACCTAGTTCTGTAGCTTATAAAGTTGAAATTTTATGGTAAAAAATAAGAAGAATTCTGTTAATAAGATTTGTTCTGTTCTGAAATGTGATCATGCCATTGCAATTACGTCAGCAATTTATCTTTTGTACTGCTTCCAGATCTACATGGCAATTATAAAAAGAAAACTGTTTGAACACATCTCCATATTATAAAAGTAATGATAATTGAGTGTTGTGGATCACTCACTCTGTTGGAGTTGATATTGAGATTAAAAAGCCCATGCCTCGACTGAAATTCGATCTCAGTAACTACCAGCCTCAAGTCAGATAGCTTAACCAGTGGGCCACGGAGGCCGGTCTAGTTAGTAGCAATGGATCTTTTATATGCATCATTCCACAGACAGGATAACACATACCACAACATTTGTTGGGTTGTGGAGCACAGTTTTGGATGGAATACAAACATATAAGATAATAGGTCAACTGAGGAGTTTCAATTCTTTGACTGAACAAGATCAGGAGATATGAGCGTTTTACCAGTTCAGCTAGATCCCACTCCCAGAAAAACAAATTAAAGACACTTGTGGAGTTTTAAACTATAATTTGTTCTTTCATATTATTTAATTTAAAATATAACATGCAAATGTGAAATAATTAACAGTGTAAACTCTGACAAACACAAATCCAAAAAATATTGTGTATAAATATATCAAATGCGATTGTAACAAAGTCAAAATAAAATAAAAAGCAAGGTCATAAAAAGAAAAAAAAAATCTAAAAAATTGAAATCTCTACCAGGTGCCATGTATATAGTGGCGACATCTAGCTTGAAACTGCCAACTACCGTGCCCGAACGCAGCAAATTACGAGAATGTAGCACCTGGTAAACAAAGTCACAAGCTGGTCACATTGATGAGGTTTCACAATATCAGTGTCTTGTAACACTAGTTTACAATATACAAGGTTCTTCAATGATTATGTAATGATAAAATATCTTCACCATTAAGATGGTGGCATGAATTTAGAATGAGGGCGAGTGTGTGTGTGTCGGGAGTACATGTAAATAATATACAATATATTATAGAATATAGAGTGAAACCCCTTTAAACTGGACAAACAATTCGGTCCCAATGTGTCCATTTAGCATAAATCTAATCCCTGAAAACCAGACACCTCAGAAAACTGGAAATTTTACTTTTTTGTACATTTTTTTTAAGTCATTTTTTTTAAAAGTGTACTGGTACATGAGATGTCAACTTTGCCATCAACTTTATTTGGGGAGGGCAAAGAGAATTTAAAAATTGCCATATTTTGCATTACATAATTATTGAATGACCCAAACACATGTAATTGTGCACTCACCTAAATGGTAAAACACATACATACAGACCACATGTCAATATAAACTACTGCAAAGCTATTATAATACAATACACTATTAAATAAGTTTTCAGTCAATGCTGAAATATAAATGATTATTAATTGATATATACATTTAGAAAATAGTATAAATTATGAACTTTTAATATTGAATGAATCTTGTGTAATGCATAACTACATTATTAATTAATGTAGAAATAAAAGAATTAATTAAGATATGCATTTAGGAAATATACAAATGACCAAAAGAAACTACACCAAGACTACTAAAGAAAAACTCAAACATGTTGCACATTCTTCTTCTTCTTCTTCATTCAAACACTGTTGTATGTTCCTGATGAACTGTGAGGTGTTGAACAGTTCACATTTGGTTCCATAGCTTGTCTTTAAAGATGAACAGTATTGGCCAATAACTCGATGTGGTCTTGATCTTGTCCATGGATGGTGACATTTTGAGTATATTGGACAGTAGGCAACAGTGGCTGGTTCTGAGTGGAAATATGATTGTTTGTTGTCATCTCTCCAGGTCAAAGTTGCATGTTAAAATTGTTTTATTAGAATGGTGTTTTGGCAGGCTGTGAACAAAATTTCATTCTTATGAATAAATATCTTTTTAACATGAAACAAGTTTAGTTTTTTCTTCAGTGGCCTCAACATCTTTGTATAGTTTCTTTTGGTGATCAGTATAGTATTTTATTTTAATGAAATACAATAATAAACTTGCTTTAGTTAATGGTGAAATATAAATAATTTAATTCAGTATACATTAAAGAAATAGAATAAAACTTGAATTTGTAATATTACCTTTTATAATTAAATAATTAAAAATAACAAAATCTTCACCTGATGTTGAAATATACTGTTCAAAACAAGTAGGGGACACTTATTTTGACCACTATATATACATAACTGTTAATTCAGATAATGTATCTGTGTATTAAGAATGGTTAATTACTTACTGATAATGTAATGATTTTGTCAAACAACATCACAGGAGGCAGATGGAAGTCAAACACAAAATACTGAAAAGGAAATTATAATTATATTTCTTCTTCTGCATTCAGTTACATATAACAAAAAAATATTTCTATCAGAAATTTCACCACCAGGAATTCAGCAGTGAGAAACCTTTAATATGCTTAATGTTGACAACAAATTGTATTAATTTTTATCATAACTGACCCTCTCCACTTCAAGGAGTAAAAAGTTACTGTTCTATTGAGCCATTTTTAAGATAAGATGGCCTAAGTTCTTATTGAGCCATTTTAAAGATGGCCTAAGTTCTTATTGAGCCATTTTAAAGATGGCCTAAGTTCTTATTGAGCCATTTTAAAGATGACCTAAGTTCTTATTGAGCCATTTCTAACATGATCCATGTTCTTCTTGAGTCATTGTAAAGTGGTCCAAATATTTGAAGACCTATTAACCATATAAAAATGGATCTGCCACTGACCCTTTTGGAGTTAAATGATCCCGAATCAACTGCATCTGTCTGATTAGGATACCCATCTCTATCACCCACTGATAACAGATTTTCTTAATACCTACCTCGTTGTAGTAAGGACAGTTTGTAGATTCCTTGACACTCGTGTATTTCTTCTGGTCTCCCACATGCACACACACGATGGGGTCCATGTTCAAACCTGCCAACTGCCGTGCTTCAATAACAGTCACACATATCTGAAACAAACATCAGTTATACATCAATATCTCACATATTTCAGGGGAAAGGATCATTTAAATAGGGTAAAGGTGGGCTAAGGGTCCCCTATTGTAAAACATCAAACCCTAATTTGTCCTGTGATTGACAGGCTATGACTCCCCTACTTTAAAACATCAATTTCATGTATTTCAGTGGAAAGGATCATTTGAATAGGGAACATGGGAGGCTATGGCTTCCCTACTTTAAAACATAAATATCATATATTTCAGAGGAAAGTGTAATTTTAATAGGGGTAAGGTAGGCTATGACTACCATACTTTAAAACATCAATTTTATATATTTCAGGGGAAAGGGTAATTTTAATAGGGGTAAGGTAGTCTACAGCTCCCATATTTTAGCACTTTTTTCATTTATAAAAAAATTCAAGAACATATTTAAACTTTTGTTTACATATGTGTTTAAACAAATACATCAGAAAATGTAAAGTACAGTTTGTTTGAAATGGAAAATAGTCGAAACTACAGATAGGTCCACTGAGAAGGATTGATCTGACAACCAACTGCTTCAAAGGTGGGCACACTACCGACTGAGCTACATCTCGTTCTGTTGGGAATATAGCAGCAACCATTACTATATACAGTCAACCTGCTAAAGTGGCCACCTGTAATAAGCAGCCACCTGTCTTCAAAGGTCACCTTTATTTTCTCCCAAATCAGCTA
>JAUTWP010220980.1:0-15302 GCA_033042655.1 Cyathermia naticoides | reverse complement strand
GCTCTGAGATGAGGGTGTTAAAAAATTTATAAAATTATTAATTTGATGTTCATCATGTTCAATTGAACACTTGAACAGTTAAGAGATGAAATCACAAATAGGAGTAAATATGAATATCTTGAGGTTTTAATAAAGAGGGAGGGCTGGGTATATTAAAAATAAAAAGTGAGCCAAAGTATATATGTATTTGATTAATAAATATTGGAATATAAAAAATATAAAAAAACAACGGTGCATCTTTCACTAATTAAAGTAGTTAAGGTGCCCGTTGTTTTGGGTTTCTAATTTTCTTCTTGAGAACATGCGGTTGAGTTTACAAACTAATTTAAAATAGCCTTTAGGGCTATTGTGTCATTATATGGGTCGATAGCATTGTTGACAATATCAAATTCACGATATTCTACTCGTGTATCAATTATTCCGTCAAGATTATCGTCAATCAACAGGGCTGTTAAGTTTTCGCCGGTCTTCGTGTCAACTGTCCTCTCAATAATTAAAAGAGTTGTGTCGGTTGTACTCAGCATAAGTTACCAAGTGGTTAATGGTCCACCCAACTTAACAAAGTATTCCCCGGAAAATTTTTCTGCTCCTGAGGAGCGTTGAAGACATTCCAGTAAATCTGCCTCCAGTTTTTTTGCTTTAGCAATAAGATTTGCTTTGGCAAGTTTCTTTTTTACTACTTGGGGGTGAATTTTAATCACCTCATTATCAGCTACAGGTTGCTCAGCCAGTGAAATATCGACAAAACAAAAAACAAAACTGAAGGTTAATACTGCAGATAATAATTTTTTCATGATTTTCTTTTCTCCGAGAAATTGTTGTGGATAGGATGCCCAGTTAAAAAATAAACAACAAAAATAACCATTGCTAATATTTGTGATTTTGAGTATCATAAATATGTAGCAAATAATTAATAAAAAGAACTTCAAATTGGTAAATTAATTTGAAGTTATATACTAGCATGGGGAGAGAATTTGTCAAGATAAAATAAATGAAAAAGGTATTTTTAATTGTTATTTTAATAATATTTCTTGGGGGTGGTTTTTGGTATTGGTTGGGAATAAGGGCAGAAAAGAATAGAGAATTATTTATTGGGCAATCGAAAGTTGAGGTGATGGAAGATGGTATTTTGGTTTTGGGAGTTAGAACAGAAGCCAAGACTGTGGGAGAATTTGTGGCAGAGAAAAAATTAGGCCTGAAAGAAGAAGATATACTTTATCCAGCAAAAGATGTAAAAATTGCCGGAGGAATGAGAATTAAAATAGAAAGGGCGGTGCCAGTGGTGGTTAAAGTTGACGGAAAAGAAATTAAGAAAAATGTTTTGGCGAGAAATATAAGGGATACATTAAAAGAGGTCGGGGTAAGCTTAAATCCTTCTGATAAGGTTGAGCCGGATTTAGAGAAAAACATTTTTGCCGATATGGAAATTATGGTAACCAGGATTGATCACAAGGAGATCACGGAAACTGAAGATATTGATTTTAAAGTTGTGGAGAAAAAGGATAAGAATTTAAAATGGCGAACCAAAAAAATTAAGCAAAAAGGAGAAAAGGGGAGGAAAGAAGTGAAATATTTAGTAACCTATAAGAATGGTAGGGAAATAAAAAGAAAAAGACTTAGTACGGAAGTTACCAAAAAACCAGTAGATGAGGTAACTGTTGTGGGAACAAAAATAAAAGTAGGCAAGGTGCAAAGGGGTCGGGCTAGTTGGTACGCTTATACTGGCAAGATGGCGGCTGCTTCCATTACTTTTCCTAAGGGAACTTGGTTGCGAGTAACAGCTAAAAATTCTGGTAAACAGATTTTTGTGGTAGTAAATGATTATGGTCCGGATGGAGGTACAGGTAAAATTTTAGATTTAGATAAAGAAGCTTTTAAAAAATTGGCACCATTAGGTGCTGGAGTGATTGAGGTGAAGGTTGAGGAAATACGTTGAGAATTTTAAATTTGAAGTTTGATACCACAAGGGTATTTCCTCTGGTCAATTTTAAATGAATGATTTAATTTTGAAATTTGAATATTGGAGAGTTGTGATTTGTGGGAAAATAAAAAAGTCCTGCAGAAATGTCGTTGATCGACAGTGCAGGACTGGAAAAAGAGAAGGGAATAAGGTTTAAATTTCTCTTCTGATTATTATAGTTGTGAGGGGTTCTCCCCCCTTGGTATTACAGACGGCGTTCATTCTATTTCTGGCCCTTTGACGAATGAGTTCGCTTGGTGTCCCTGGGTCGCAGGCGGCCAGTAGCGTTATTCTGGCACCGTTTGTTAATATTGCTGTGTAGGTTATGATTTCATTGTCGGTAACTGTTTTTATCGGCATAACAATTTTCCTTGTATAAAAGTTTGTAAGTAAAGTACAAAAACAAAAATCACCAGTCTGTAGACAATGCCCATACATAACATATGGGATAAAAACAATTTCGAGAAATAGCGAAGCCGAAACTGCACTAATCTAATCTAAAAATTGTTTCTCGGGACCAGATATATTCCCCCCTTGTCTACAGGCTGGTAACTTCAATGAAGATTTGAGAGTTGAGATCTGAGAATTGAGAGACAACTCTCAGAATAACTATTGTAACAACTTTTAATATGGAATTAAAAGTTGGCAATAAGCCTCTTTCTGTGTATAATGATTGTAGGGTTTTTAAGAATTACCTGAAGGGTATCTTAAAATAATATATCTGTTCGAGAAGTGATAAATCACTACCCGACGCTTAAATATAACATATTGACAGAATTTGTCAAGAGTAAAATGATTACATCTAATAAAAAATCAAATGTTGAAGAAGAGCAATTTGAAACGAGCTTACGCCCGTCTAGTTTTGATGAATATATTGGTCAACAAAAAATTAAAAAGAATTTAAATATTTTAATAGAGGCTGCTAAAAAAAGAGGTGAGTCTATCGAACATGTTTTGCTTTTTGGTTCTCCTGGTCTGGGCAAAACGACCTTATCTCATATTATTGCCAAGGAAATGGGAGCAGGAATTAAAACCACTTCTGGTCCAGCCATTGAAAGGGTGGCAGATCTTGGTTCAATTATTACTAATTTAAATGATGGAGATATTTTATTTATCGATGAAATTCATCGATTAAGTAAGGTGGTTGAAGAAGTTTTATATCCAGCAATGGAAGATGGTGTTCTGGATATTATTGTTGGGAAAGGGCCTTCGGCCAGGACAATTCAGTTGGAACTTCCGAAGTTTACTTTGATTGGTGCGACTACGAGGCTGGGAATGTTATCGGCGCCTTTAAGAAATAGGTTTGGAGTGATTTATCGTTTGGAATTTTATACCGACGAAGAAATAAGTCAAATTGTTAATAGATCCAGTAGAATTTTGAATGTGGAAATAGATGAAACGGGTAGTCGAGCCATTTCCAAATGTGCTCGTAGTACCCCCCGAATAGCTAATCGTTTATTAAAAAGAGTAAGAGATTTGGCTCAGATTCAGGAGCAAAAAGTTGTTGATGAAAAAATTGCCAAGGATGCTTTAGCGATGTTAGATATTGACCATATTGGTTTGGAGCCGGCGGATAGAGAATTGCTGAAAACGATGATTGAAAAATTTAATGGTGGTCCAGTGGGTGTGCAAACCATAGCGGCAGCTTTTTCGGAGGAGCCTCAAACAGTGGAAGAAGTTTATGAGCCGTTTTTAATGAAAAAAGGATTTTTAGAACGAACCCCCCGTGGCAGAGTTGTGACCAAGGCTGCCTACGAACATTTAGGGATTACTTTTCCGGAGGAAGATGGAGATGGTGTCTTTAATTAAATTAAAAGTTAATTATTAATAAATTTAAAATGATATTAAATTTAGCATTAATTTTATATTTGTTTTTTTTGTTGATGTTTGTTGTGGGGAACATTATTGTTGTCTATCATTTATTAACTTTTAGGTTGAATCGTGTCCTTGGTGTTTTTATGGTTAGTTTATTATTATTGGGAAGTGTTATTTTACTGACTTTTAATTTATTTTATTTTTCCAGGGTTGATTGGTCTGTTTTGTCGGGAATTAATATAATGTAGAATAAATAATTTTATTTAAATAATTAATTTATGAAAATGACCTCAAGGGAACTTAAAAAATATACAAAAAAATATAAAAATTATGATTTTAAAGATAAAAAGCATGATGAAAAAATTATTTTAGTTTTGAGACGACATTGGCTAACCTTTATTTTTAAATTTTTTCCAGTTACATTGGCAATGATTTTATTGATATTTTCTCATTTCGCTTTGTCTGATTATATAGCAAATTGGTTTTTGGATGGTAGTAGAGAATTTGTGTATTTTGGAGAAACTTTAATTGGAATGTTATTGTGGTTGGTATTTTTTGTTTTGTGGATTGATTATTATTTTGATGCTTGGATTGTTACTACAAAAAGAATTGTTGATATCAATCAAATGGGTTTATTTCGAAGAAACGTTAGTGAATTGGATCATATTAAAATACAAGATATTACGACGGAAGTACATGGAGTATTTTCAACATTATTAGATTATGGGTTTGTTTATGTTCAAACGGCAGGAAGTAAAGAGCGGTTTGTTTTTGAACAAGTTCCACATCCAATGTTAGTAAGACAGTTGATTGCTAAATTGCAAAAAGATGCTATCAGAAAAGAAGAAAAAGAAATTTTTGCGGAGAAAAAAACGTTATAAATTATTATTTCTGAATAAAAACAAAAACTCTTGTTATTTAAACAAGAGTTTTTGTTTTGATATTCGTGCAAGTTATTTGACTAAATTAACTTTATATTTTCCAGTATAGTTATTTGTGAAGACTGTTTGATGATTTTTTTCTAATTTTAAGAGAAAATAAATTAAACCCTTATTGCGATTAATTTTGTAAATATCTGTTTCTAGCCATTGTTTTTGGTTATTTTTTTGGGTTTCTAAAAAAAGTTGTGGAAAATCATCATAATTATCAACTAATTCGGGGACGTGGATGGCTCGATAATGATAAGTAATTTCTCCTTCATTGGTGTCGGCTATTTTCATAATTTCTCCATCGTCATCTAGATTAAATGTAGTAGTAGTTTCTGGTTTTTTAGAGTGACCCTTGATGGCTGTTTTGGCATATTGGGAACTTTTTATTATGTCATATCTAGCAGAGGAAAATATTTGATTATATTGAGTTACTCCAATTAATAATAGGAGCATGGAAGCCATTATGGATAAACCGCCAATTGTTTTTTTAATTGTGTATTTTTTAATTTTCATATGTTTAAAATGATTGTCGTATTTCTTCTATTGTAGCATATTTTTGTAAAAAATGAAAATATGTTAAAAATTATTTTAGCAGACAGTTGACTTTAGTGCTAAAATATTATATTATTATTATACAATTATTTATTATACAAATATTTAAATATATGAATAAAGATTATTATGAAATTTTAGGTGTTGCCAAGGGTGTTTCGGATGACGAAATTAAAAAGGCTTATCGTAAGTTGGCGCATAAGTATCATCCCGACAAAAAGGGCGGTGATGAGGAAAAATTTAAAGAAATAAATTCAGCCTATCAAGTTTTGTCTGATTCTAAAAAAAGACAACAATACGATCAATTCGGAAGTGGTTTTGAGCAAGCTGGTGGTTTTGGTGGTGGACAAGCAGGTGGTTTTTCTGGTTTTGAGGGGTTTTCTCAGGGAGGTGATGGTTTTGAATTTAATTTTGGTGGAGGCGGAGGTGGTTTTGAGGATATTTTTTCTGATGTTTTTCGTTCAGCTGGTTTTAGTGGAAGAACAGCGAGCTCTCAAAAAAAAGTTGGTTCAGATATTGCTGTTGACGTAACGATTACATTTGAGGAGATGGCTAAGGGAGTTAGTAAAAAAATTGAATTATATAAAAATGTTGCTTGTTCTGAATGTGGTGGCACTGGAGCTAAAAATAAAGAAATGGAGACTTGTTCTCAATGTAAAGGAAGTGGTCAAATTACTAAAACTGTTCGAACAATGTTTGGTAATATTCAACAAGCAGTTACTTGTGATAAATGTCATGGGACAGGAAAAGTTCCAAAGATTAAATGTTCTAAGTGTGGAGGGGATGGAGTCGTTAAGGAATACCAGACAATAGAGGTGGAAATTCCAGCTGGAATTGAAAATGGGCAAACTATAAAATTAACAGGACAAGGAGAAATGGCAACTGGAGGTGGCTTGGCAGGTGATTTGTATGTTAATATACATATTCAAAATGATTCTAGATTTGAAAGACAGGGAAATAACATTATAGGGTTAAAAGAGATCAAATTTTCTCAAGCAGTTCTAGGGGATGTGGTGGAAATAGAAACTGTGCATGGAAAAACAAAAGTAAAAATTCCAGCCGGTACTCAATCGGGAGATGTTTTGCGAATAAAAGGAAAGGGTATTCATCGAGCTGGTTATTTCGGTAAGGGTGATCATATGATTAAAATTCAGATAATGGTACCAAATAAATTAAATTCTAAGCAAAAAGAAGCTGTGAAAAAATTGAAAGATTTGGGATTATAAATTGGTAGTCCATTATACTTTTTTGCATTTAAGGGTAATTATTTTTCGAAGGAATGACGGCAAAACTTTATTTAGGAGTAAATTTATTATATAAAAGTATAAGAAAATTATGTGGCTTGTTATTTGAACTATTGAGTATGTATGTTATTATTAAGATATTGTTATAATTTAATAATATTAGGGGGTTTTTGGAGAAGTTGCGGTTATTTATTTATGTTTTGTAAATTTAATTGAGCTATCTTTTTTCGGGAACTTTTCTAAAATATATATGAAAAAAATAAAAACAAGATTAGTAAAAGATAAAACAACCATCATAAAACATAAAAAAAAGAAAAATTTATTTAAAAGAATAATTATTTTTGTGATTGTTCTTTTTATTTTAATTGGAGTTTTGTTTGCTAGCAGACAATGGTTTGGGAAGGCTAATAAAACTAGTTTATTAAAAGGAGGAGCTCTAATTGTAAATAAGGTTGCACAATTATTGCCAATAAATAAGGACGCTAAGTTGGAGATTGATGTGGCTAATAAAGTTTTTCAGGGAATAACTAAGGAGGATGGAATTAGTAGGCGATATTTGGTTTTGTTACAAAATAATATGGAGTTGCGTCCAGGGGGAGGGTTTTTGGGTCAGTATGTTGTTATAAATATTCAAAATGGGGAAGTTAAGAACTTTTATTTTGAGGATGCTAATTTGTTGGATCAAAGAATTCAGGTTAAGGTTGCACCGCCCTATCCTTTGCGGAGAAAATTAAGCTTAAAAAAGTGGAAGTTTAGAGATTCTAATTTTTCTCCGGAATTTCCAGAGAATGCAAAACAGGCAAAAAGATTTTTTGCTTATTCTGGTCGGAATAATAAATTTGATGGAGTGTTTGCTGTTAATGCAACAGTATTAAATGATTTATTAAAAATTACGGGTCCAATCTCTTTGAAGGGCGGAAGGTACGTTTATAATGGAGATAATGCTATTTCTAAATTAGAAGAACAAGTGGAAAAGCCTTATTTATTTAATGAAAATTTGAATACTCAAAATAGAAAGTGGATTATGAAAAGTTTGGCAGAGGAAATAAAAAATAGATTAGCTAATTTTGAAAATGTTCCAAAATTAGTTGAGTTTGCGAGAAGTGAATTGGCTGAAAAAAATATTCAATTAAATTTTAATGATGAAAATTTACAAAAATCAATAGAACAAGTCGGTTGGGCCGGAGAGATTAACAAAAATTGGGATGGTGATTATTTAATGTTAGTAGATGCTAATCTAGGTGCCTTGAAGTCTGATTATTTTGTAAAAAGATCTTTGAGTTATAATATTGATTTGACTGGTGAGGTTCCGAAAGCAATAGTTGATTATAAATATAATCATACGGCCACTCATGGCAATTGGCGAACTAGTGATTATCATTCCTATATAAGATTATATGTACCCAAGGGAGCAGAATTAACAAAAAGAGTAATGGTAAGTTATCCAACTACGCAAGAAGCATTTAATAAGACTTATTTTGGAGTTTATTTTGATGCATTAATGAATAGAGAAACTACAGCACATTTTGAATATAATTTACCAGTGAGTATTAAGGAGAATTATAAGTTGTTAATTCAAAAACAATCAGGAATCGGAAATATTCCAGTACATATTCATTTAAAAAATGATAAAGGAGAGTTTGATTATGATGATGTTCTAAAGAGTGAACTAATTGTTGAATTTGGGGAAAAATAATTTCTTTTAGAAGAAATTGAAATTATTTCTTGTAGAAAATTGGAAAGAATTTCTTGTTTAGGATTACCTCTCATTCTCTTTGACAACAGTCTTAAAAAAGATTATACTTAAAGAAGATGATGAGTTTGTTTTAAGTGAATTGCGAGTTGGAAATATTCATTTAAAATAAAGATTGAATTAATAAGATTAATGCAAATGGTGGTTTTGGGTAGTTTAATAAAAATATTTTTATGAATTTGAATTTAACAAAACGATTTAGAAAATGGGCACAGCGATATAAGCAAAATATCGTGGTTGTTTTTCATTAAAAATGTTTGACTGAGAGTACCTGAGACTATTAAGTAAAAAGATGAATACTTTAACATTATTGTTGGCTGTTGGAGCTTTATTTGCCGGTTTGGTTATTGGTTATGTCATTAGAAAAATGATAGCTAAGAATCAAGCTGGTAGTGCAGAAGGTAAGGCTGCTCGTTTATTAGAGGACACAAAGATTAAAAGCAAGGAACAACTTTTGGATGCAAAATCCAAGGGAGTGAAGATTTTGGACGAAGTAAAAAAAGAAGAAAGAAGGCGCTTGGAAAATCTTCAACAAAAAGAAGATCGCATCGAACAAAAGGAGCAGAAAATTGAACAAAAGGTTTCTAAGTTAGAAAAAGAAAAACATAATTTAAAAAGAAAGGCTAACGAAATTAAAAATATCCGAGAGGATATTCTTGGCGTTAAAGAGCAACAGGTTGAGAAATTGGAACGAATAGCTGGAATGAAAAAAGAAGATGCCCATAAGGTGTTAATGTCGGTGGCGGAAAAACTTCATAAGGATGAAGTTACCAAGGCCTTGTCTTCTCTGGAACGAGAAAAGAAAGAAATTTTAGAAGAAAAAGCTAAGGATATTATGGTGTTAGCGATGCAACGATATGCTGGTTCTCATAGTGCTGACACAACTACCACTACCGTTTCCATAGCTTCTGATGAAATGAAGGGACGTATTATCGGACGGGAAGGACGAAATATAAAAGCTATTGAAAGATTAACTGGTGCAGAAATTATTGTGGATGATACACCCGAGGCCATTGTTATTTCCGCTTTCAATCCAATTCGTCGAGAAACGGCTCGCTTGGCTTTGGAGAAATTGCTAGAGGATGGTCGAATACATCCAACTAAGATTGAAGAAGCGGTGGAATGGGCTAGGGACATGGTTTCAAAGAGAGCTAAAGAAGCTGGAGAAGCTGCTGTCTATGATGTGGGTATTGCCGGTTTTGATCCTAAACTCACTCAATTATTAGGACGATTAAGATATAGAACTAGTTTTGGTCAGAATGTTTTGTTGCATTCTCTGGAGGTGGCGCATCTTTCTGTATATCTGGCTTCTGAATTAGGGCTTGATGCAAATCTAGCTAAGAAAGCTGGTTTGTTACATGATATTGGGAAGGCTGTTGACGCTGAAGTTCAGGGTACCCATGTGGAGCTAGGTATTAGTATTTTACAAAAATTTAAACAATCTCAGGAAGTAATTGATGCCATGAAATCTCATCACGAAGATTATCCTTTTGAGAGTAGCTATTCTTTAATTATAGCGGCAGCCGATGCTTTAAGCGCTTCTCGCCCCGGAGCCAGAAAAGATACTTTGGAAAATTATTTAAAACGATTGGAGGAAATTGAAGATACTGTAAATAGTTTTAGTGAGGTTGATAAGTCCTATGCTATCCAAGCGGGACGGGAAATTAGAGTCTTTGTTAATCCAGATAAAGTTGATGATTTGGGAGCTTTGAAATTAGCAAAAAATATTGCAGAGAAGATTGAAGAGGATTTGAATTATCCTGGAGAAATTAAGGTTAATTTACTTCGAGAAACAAAGGCTGTGGAATACGCAAGGTAAAAGAGTTAAGATTTATTATTTACGATTTAAGATTTATGAGAACGCGCCTTCGGCGCGTTTTTATCTTGGGAAAAATGTAGAAGATAAAATAAAAGGAAAGGTGTGCGTAATAGTATTTTTTAAATGTGTAAATAGGCAGGTGTTTATTTTTTATACGACCCGGCATTCGCCGGGTGAATTTAAGCATTCGCTTAAATTCAAGTTATCCACAGTACAATCCTTTACTATTGGCTTAGGTAAGGGCTTTGTGATATAATATAAATATGGTCGAAGATAATTTAAAATGTTAAAAGAAAATAGAACTAGAAAGAGAGGTGAATATTATGAATAAGCAAGCAGTAGTAGACGCCTTGGCTGATAAAACTGGAATGAGTAAAAAGGATGCTGAAGTAGCCATTGTAGCTTTGTTGGACATCATTACTGATGAACTACAAGGTAAAGGAACTGTAGCCTTCACAGGTTTCGGAACTTTCTCAACTTCTGATCGAAAAGCTCGACAGGGAGTTAACCCAGCTACCGGTGAAAGAATTCAAATTGCCGCAACAACAGTACCTAAATTTAAAGCTGGTAAAAGTCTAAAAGATGCAGTAAAAAAATAGTTGGTTGATAGATTTGTTGTCTTGTAAGTTATTAAGTTTATTTTGATAATTTGTAAGACAACAAATTATCACTACAACAAAAAACGGGCTTAGCCCGTTTTTTGTTTTTATCCTATAAACCCCCAGCATAGCTGGGGTGTACGTTTGAAGGCTTTAGCCGTATGATAAAACCGTCCGGCAGGACGGTTTTAGCAAGTACCACTACGAACAATCAAAAGCGTACCATACGTACTCTATCACATTCTTACTATGATTTAAAGTATCACATAGTATATGGACTCCCAAATACAGAGGAAAAGTATTAAACACCAATAAAATAAAATCAGAACTAAGAAGAATCTTCGAATCAATATGCAAATGGAAACATTGGCAAATAATAGAACTAAGTATCCAAGAAGATCATATTCACTTAGTAATATCACTAACATCAAAAGACTCTGTATCCTATGCTATGCAAATAATCAAAGGTAAATCATCTGCCTGGATGAAAAAGAAAATTAAAAATCAACACGGACTTTACGAAAGGAAATAACTCTGGGCCAGAGACTACTTTGTATCAACCATAGGACTTGATGAATACATAATACGTCGATATGTAAAACATCAAAACCATCACAATGAAGTTTCAGCACTATCACTGTTTGACAAACTAAACTAATCTTTAGCTACAAACCTAAGGCCGTTCTGCCGGCGATTCAGCCGGCAAACCTAAAACCACCGGTGGAACCGGTGGTCGATTATTTATTTACTGCAAGTTTTATGTTTCTATTTCTGTCAGAATATTCAGAGTATTATAAAAAATCTTTTAATTGTTCGTCTATTGGTGGATTAGCAAAATATACGGAGACTTTAGTAGTAGAATTTTTGATGCCAATTATTTCATAGCCGGGCCTGCTAAATAAATAAAATGTATCATTGGTCAAATATTTCTTTTTAAATTTAGAAAAGTCTTTAATCGTAAAGTCGGCGTAACCAAGTTGGGGTTTGTTTTCATCTGGCTTCCTTATTTTTAATAACTTTAGGTCTCCTGAAACAGTAGAAAGAGTAGGGATTCTAAAAATAGGTCCAGTTGGAGTTTCTTTTATAATTTTACCATTTTGTTGAGTTAAATTAATAAGTGATTTAAACTCAGTTTCGCTATGAGAAAGTATGCACGCATAATTCACTGGAGCAGCATTTTCATCTGTGTGTTTATTTTTTAATTCAGTAGCTTTTTGCACTATCTCCTGAATAATTTTTTGTAGCTTGGCGTGGATCATTGGAGAGGGAAATTAGTAATTTTAAATATTTAATGATTCATCTAATGGTGGATTGGAAAAATATACTCGGACATTGAATGTTGGGTTCATGAGTTCTATCATGTAGAAATCTGGTTTTTCTATTTTTTTAAATTCATCTTGAAGTAAATATTTTTTTTTAAATTTGGTAAAGTTGGCAATGGTAAAATCAGTATCTCCTCGTTCCGGACGAGTTGGGTCGGGAATACGAATCTTTAATAATTTCAAAGTTCCGGAAATAGTTTTTAGGTCATTGATATGAAATAAAAATCCAGAAGGAGTTTCTTGAATAACTTTTCCAATTTTATGAGTAGCCTTGAGAAATTCCCGATATTCTTTTTCTGTTTGGGAAAAAATACAGGCATAATTTACTGGAGCATCAATTTCATCAGTGTGTTTATTTTTTAGGGCCGTTGCTTGCTTTACAATACTCAATACTAATTTTTTTAATGTTAAAGTGTCCATAAGTATTATTAAAAGCTAAGTATAAATTATTTTTTGATAACAAACATATTATATCACAAAAACATAAATACATGCAGGAAATTATAAAAATTATCTTAGATAAAAATTGCCTCAATAGTGGACGGCCGTCAGCTATTGAGGTGAAAATTATCTAAAAATAATCAAAAAACACCTTAATTAAGGTGTTTTCTGTAATTTTGCCTGTCAAATCATTTAACCATGACACCGAAACCTTAAATTTTCTATCATTTAAAATGACACCATAGAAGCTTTTAATTTTTTAAATGAATTAGCTTTTTTAGAAATTTTAACTCCTTGTTTTTTCTTATACACTTCATACAATTCTTTTAGTTTTTTATCAATCTCTCTTTTAAGTTCAGCAGGGTTTAAAGATTCATATCTTTTCTTTAATTTTATCTTAATCTTACTATCAATTTGATCTGATTTCATTAATCTCTGATAAGGAGTTTTAGGAGTATCATACTTTCTATGAATCTTACTATTAACTCTAACCTTCTTTTTTAACTTAATAACCGGTTGAAAGAAGTTTTTGTAATCTCTTAAAGCTCCTCTATACAAATCATTAAGAATAGATAACTCTTTCGCAGTATCATATCTAAAGTATCCAATGACTTTTCTAATATGAGTAGAATTCTTTTGCTCAATAAAACAGTTATCATTTTTATGGTAAGCTCTAGATCTAGATAGGTCAATACCATTTTTTTGAGAATACTCATACATAGCATAGTTTAATAAATTAGGTCCATTATCCGGATGCATTTCTAACCAATCAAAAGGCATCCTTTTTCTAATTCTATCAATACCTGTCAGGGCTACTCTCTGGCTCTTACCCATAACCGCTTCACCTTCCCACCAAGAGGACATAATATCGACAACAGAGAGGTTATTAACGTATTCTCCAGCTACACTAACTCCACAACTCTCTACAAAATCTATTTGGACATTACCGACTTGATATCTATCAAATTCAGCACTTGTTTTAGTGGGAATGGTACTTAAAAGAAAAGAACTGTTCTTTTTTCTGTATTTACCTTTTAATTTTAAAACTTCTTTTTCGTGATCTAGTCTTCTATCTATAGTAGCAGAACTAATTTCTATTAATTTCTTAGCAATATCATCACTACATTTAATTTCTCCAAAAGTTCTTAATCTTTCTAGTTCAGTTTTAATAGATTGTTCCAATCTTTGACCACAGGGATAATCAAATATTTTCCATAGTTCTACAAGCTTAGCTATGACTTGTCCATCATATTTAGTTTTTCTTTTTTTGTAATCTTTTTTATCTTTAATTTTAACTTTGTAATTAAACTTTTTAATTACATATTTTCTATTTTGTTTTGTATTCTTACAATATTCATCCAATATTTTACTTTTATCTTTTTTATTAGCTTTAAAATACTTTTCTCTCAGTGTTTCCATGTATTGTTTTCTAGCTTCAATATTCATAGTAGTTTACAGTTAATTATTTAATTTGTTAATTAAATTAACTATATATTCTACTAGAATTACGGTGTCATTTCAAATGATTTATCAACGAGAGGTACGGTGTCATTTTAGATGATTTGATGCGTTTCTTGACAAATCCCCCCCCACTTGCTATAATAAAACTCCCATTTTAACACTATGTTAAAATGCTGTTCTTTCATTTGTCTTCACTATACCTAAAAAAGTAGAGGCAGGCAATAACAACCAAGAAGGAGATTACCATGGCAACATTACGAGAAGCTTTAATTTATGACACATTTGCAATGATTGTTTACGGAAAAGGAACATCGTCAAAAACATGGCGACTCATTAGAGCGACCAAAGCATTTGGTATTGGAAACTTCCCAACGACTACAGGAAGTCGTGAAAAATTCGCCAATGAAATATACCAATTGTTTGGTGACGAACAACCAATTGTACACACCAACATCAAATTAGAGGAAGTAAAAAAAATCTTATTCGATAATTATGCCGAGGAAACCTTTCTCTACAAACTTGGGTTTTGTTTAAGCCCAATCGCCAAAAGACTACCCGCCGTATTCCCCGAAAAAAAAGTAAATAAGTATTTTACCTTCCAATATGCAAGGGACCTGCACAAGAGCGACCAAACAAAAATTAACCCGGACAAAATAAAAGGGTTAATTATGAACATGTCTCAAAGTGTTGGTGTAGGAAATTTGGTAGAAGATACCGACGACTGGGGATTTAGTGACTGGTGGAAACCGGAATACATCCTGCATTCCAAGAAGTTGGTTAAGTTTCTGAATGATGTCTTGATGGACAAAGAGAATAACAGGAGATATCATAGTAATCTCCGGAGAAATGGTATATTTGACTATCCCGTAACAATGGTACTCTCTGAGCCAATAACAGGCGACGTATTTAAAATGCGTACACATCCTGGTCTTCCTCCTAGGACTTGTTTTATGGAATAAGTCCATAGTCTTCTCAGTAGTCAAAAAAAACTAGCCCTTATCATAGAGCAAGAACCGGTAAACATTTAAATGACACTTAGTCAGAATGTTTATCGGTTTTTTTATATCTTTTTTCTATTTTACAATTACATTTTACGCCCTATTTCTCTCATCTTCCCCCTTCTCTCTTTCACTAATTCCTGCTTTAGATATTGATGGGTCAATATCTGAAGCAAATTATTTTTTATTTTGACTTTTATTGCTGACACCTGGTAATAATTTTACTCAATTGTATCTCAT
Organism: Cyathermia naticoides; assembly: GCA_033042655.1. Taxonomy (NCBI): domain Eukaryota; kingdom Metazoa; phylum Mollusca; class Gastropoda; order Neomphalida; family Neomphalidae; genus Cyathermia; species Cyathermia naticoides. Next base: position 169 of record JAUTWP010220980.1, on the reverse strand, counting down.
CCTTTACCCATATATTCAATTGAATATATGAATAATCATTAATTAAGATTTTTAACCTTCCATATTTATATTCAAATATTTCTACATTAAAATGTTCAAGTGTTCAATTGAACATGATGAACATCAAATTAATAATTTTATAAATTTTTTAACACCCTCATCTCAGAGC